>JAKRKW010000143.1:0-60841 GCA_023566125.1 Zingel zingel
AATGCAAAAAAATGCAAAAAAAACCCACAAAAAATGCAAAAAAAAATGCAAAAAAAAATGCAAAAAAAAATGCAAAAAAATGCAAAAAAAAATGTAAAAAAAAATGCAAAAAAATGCAAAAAAAAAGCAAAAAAATATGCAAAAAAATGCAAAAAAAAATGCAAAAAAATGCAAAAAAAAATGCAAAAAAAAATGCAAAAAAAATGCAAAAAAATGCAAAAAAAAATGCAAAAAAAATGCAAAAAAATGCAAAAAAAAATGCAAAAAAAATGCAAAAAAAATGCAAAAAAAAATGCAAAAAAATGCAAAAAAAAATGCAAAAAAATGCAAAAAAAAATGCAAAAAAAATGCAAAAAAATGCAAAAAAAAATGCAAAAAAATGCAAAAAAAAATGCAAAAAAATGCAAAAAAAATGCAAAAAAATGCAAAAAAAAATGCAAAAAAAATGCAAAAAAATGCAAAAAAAATGTAAAAAAAAATGCAAAAAAATGCAAAAAAAATGCAAAAAAATGCAAAAAAAAATGCAAAAAAAATGCAAAAAAATGCAAAAAAAATGTAAAAAAAAATGCAAAAAAATGCAAAAAAAAATGCAAAAAAATGCAAAAAAAATGCAAAAAAATGCAAAAAAAAAAATGCAAAAAAAATGCAAAAAAATGCAAAAAAAATGCAAAAAAAATGCAAAAAAAAATGCAAAAAAAATGCAAAAAAATGCAAAAAAAAATGCAAAAAAAAATGCAAAAAAAAATGCAAAAAAATGCAAAAAAACCCACAAAAAATGCAAAAAAAATGCAAAAAAAAATGCAAAAAAATGCAAAAAAAACCCACAAAAAATGCAAAAAAAAATGCAAAAAAAAATGCAAAAAAAAATGCAAAAAAAAATGCAAAAAAAATGCAAAAAAAATGCAAAAAAAATGCAAAAAAAAATGCAAAAAAATGCAAAAAAAACCCACAAAAAATGCAAAAAAAAATGCAAAAAAAAATGCAAAAAAAATGCAAAAAAAATGCAAAAAAAAATGTAAAAAAAAATGCAAAAAAATGCAAAAAAAAAAGCAAAAAAATATGCAAAAAAATGCAAAAAAAAATGCAAAAAAATGCAAAAAAAATGCAAAAAAAAATGCAAAAAAAAATGCAAAAAAAATGCAAAAAAAATGCAAAAAAAAATGCAAAAAAAAATGCAAAAAAAATGCAAAAAAATGCAAAAAAAAATGCAAAAAAAATGCAAAAAAATGCAAAAAAAAATGCAAAAAAAATGCAAAAAAAATGCAAAAAAAAATGCAAAAAAATGCAAAAAAAAATGCAAAAAAATGCAAAAAAAAATGCAAAAAAAATGCAAAAAAATGCAAAAAAAAATGCAAAAAAATGCAAAAAAAAATGCAAAAAAATGCAAAAAAATGCAAAAAAAAATGCAAAAAAATGCAAAAAAAATGCAAAAAAAAATGCAAAAAAAAATGCAAAAAAAATGCAAAAAAAATGCAAAAAAAAATGCAAAAAAAAATGCAAAAAAAATGCAAAAAAATGCAAAAAAAAATGCAAAAAAAATGCAAAAAAATGCAAAAAAAAATGCAAAAAAAATGCAAAAAAAATGCAAAAAAAAATGCAAAAAAATGCAAAAAAAAATGCAAAAAAATGCAAAAAAAAATGCAAAAAAAATGCAAAAAAATGCAAAAAAAAATGCAAAAAAATGCAAAAAAAAATGCAAAAAAATGCAAAAAAAATGCAAAAAAATGCAAAAAAAAATGCAAAAAAAATGCAAAAAAATGCAAAAAAAATGTAAAAAAAAATGCAAAAAAATGCAAAAAAAATGCAAAAAAATGCAAAAAAAAATGCAAAAAAAATGCAAAAAAATGCAAAAAAAATGTAAAAAAAAATGCAAAAAAATGCAAAAAAAAATGCAAAAAAATGCAAAAAAAATGCAAAAAAATGCAAAAAAAAAAATGCAAAAAAAATGCAAAAAAATGCAAAAAAAATGCAAAAAAAATGCAAAAAAAAATGCAAAAAAAATGCAAAAAAATGCAAAAAAAAATGCAAAAAAAAATGCAAAAAAAAATGCAAAAAAATGCAAAAAAACCCACAAAAAATGCAAAAAAAATGCAAAAAAAAATGCAAAAAAATGCAAAAAAAACCCACAAAAAATGCAAAAAAAAATGCAAAAAAAAATGCAAAAAAAAATGCAAAAAAAAATGCAAAAAAAATGCAAAAAAAATGCAAAAAAAATGCAAAAAAAAATGCAAAAAAATGCAAAAAAAACCCACAAAAAATGCAAAAAAAAATGCAAAAAAAAATGCAAAAAAAATGCAAAAAAAATGCAAAAAAAAATGTAAAAAAAAATGCAAAAAAATGCAAAAAAAAAAGCAAAAAAATATGCAAAAAAATGCAAAAAAAAATGCAAAAAAATGCAAAAAAAATGCAAAAAAAAATGCAAAAAAAAATGCAAAAAAAATGCAAAAAAAATGCAAAAAAAAATGCAAAAAAAAATGCAAAAAAAATGCAAAAAAATGCAAAAAAAAATGCAAAAAAAATGCAAAAAAATGCAAAAAAAAATGCAAAAAAAATGCAAAAAAAATGCAAAAAAAAATGCAAAAAAATGCAAAAAAAAATGCAAAAAAATGCAAAAAAAAATGCAAAAAAAATGCAAAAAAATGCAAAAAAAAATGCAAAAAAATGCAAAAAAAAATGCAAAAAAATGCAAAAAAATGCAAAAAAAAATGCAAAAAAATGCAAAAAAAATGCAAAAAAAAATGCAAAAAAAAATGCAAAAAAAATGCAAAAAAAATGCAAAAAAAAATGCAAAAAAAAATGCAAAAAAAATGCAAAAAAATGCAAAAAAAAATGCAAAAAAAATGCAAAAAAATGCAAAAAAAAATGCAAAAAAAATGCAAAAAAAATGCAAAAAAAAATGCAAAAAAATGCAAAAAAAAATGCAAAAAAATGCAAAAAAAAATGCAAAAAAAATGCAAAAAAATGCAAAAAAAAATGCAAAAAAATGCAAAAAAAATGCAAAAAAATGCAAAAAAATGCCAAAAAAAATGCAAAAAAAAATGCAAAAAAAATGCAAAAAAATGCAAAAAAATTATGCAAAAAAATATGCAAAAAAAATGCAAAAAAATGCAAAAAAAATGCAAAAAAAACCCACAAAAAATGCAAAAAAAATGCAAAAAAAAATGCAAAAAAAATGCAAAAAAATGCAAAAAAAAATGTAAAAAAAATGCAAAAAAATGCAAAAAAAAAAGCAAAAAAAAATGCAAAAAAAATGCAAAAAAATGCAAAAAAAATGCAAAAAAAAATGCAAAAAAAATGCAAAAAAATGCAAAAAAAAATGCAAAAAAAATGCAAAAAAATGCAAAAAAAATGTAAAAAAAAATGCAAAAAAATGCAAAAAAAAATGCAAAAAAATGCAAAAAAAAAAATGCAAAAAAAATGCAAAAAAATGCAAAAAAAATGCAAAAAAAATGCAAAAAAAATGCAAAAAAAATGCAAAAAAATGCAAAAAAAAATGCAAAAAAAAATGCAAAAAAAAATGCAAAAAAAAATGCAAAAAAAATGCAAAAAAAATGCAAAAAAAATGCAAAAAAAAATGCAAAAAAATGCAAAAAAAACCCACAAAAAATGCAAAAAAAAATGCAAAAAAAAATGCAAAAAAAAATGCAAAAAAATGCAAAAAAAAATGTAAAAAAAAATGCAAAAAAATGCAAAAAAAAAGCAAAAAAATATGCAAAAAAAATGCAAAAAAAAATGCAAAAAAATGCAAAAAAAAATGCAAAAAAAAATGCAAAAAAAATGCAAAAAAATGCAAAAAAAAATGCAAAAAAAATGCAAAAAAATGCAAAAAAAAATGCAAAAAAAATGCAAAAAAAATGCAAAAAAAAATGCAAAAAAATGCAAAAAAAAATGCAAAAAAATGCAAAAAAAAATGCAAAAAAAATGCAAAAAAATGCAAAAAAAAATGCAAAAAAATGCAAAAAAAAATGCAAAAAAATGCAAAAAAAATGCAAAAAAATGCAAAAAAAAATGCAAAAAAAATGCAAAAAAATGCAAAAAAAATGTAAAAAAAAATGCAAAAAAATGCAAAAAAAAATGCAAAAAAATGCAAAAAAAATGCAAAAAAATGCAAAAAAAAAAATGCAAAAAAAATGCAAAAAAATGCAAAAAAAATGCAAAAAAAATGCAAAAAAAAATGCAAAAAAAATGCAAAAAAATGCAAAAAAAAATGCAAAAAAAAATGCAAAAAAAAATGCAAAAAAATGCAAAAAAACCCACAAAAAATGCAAAAAAAATGCAAAAAAAAATGCAAAAAAATGCAAAAAAAACCCACAAAAAATGCAAAAAAAAATGCAAAAAAAAATGCAAAAAAAAATGCAAAAAAAAATGCAAAAAAAATGCAAAAAAAATGCAAAAAAAATGCAAAAAAAAATGCAAAAAAATGCAAAAAAAACCCACAAAAAATGCAAAAAAAAATGCAAAAAAAAATGCAAAAAAATGCAAAAAAAATGCAAAAAAAAATGCAAAAAAAAATGCAAAAAAAATGCAAAAAAAATGCAAAAAAAAATGCAAAAAAAAATGCAAAAAAAATGCAAAAAAATGCAAAAAAAAATGCAAAAAAAATGCAAAAAAATGCAAAAAAAAATGCAAAAAAAATGCAAAAAAAATGCAAAAAAAAATGCAAAAAAATGCAAAAAAAAATGCAAAAAAATGCAAAAAAAAATGCAAAAAAAATGCAAAAAAATGCAAAAAAAAATGCAAAAAAATGCAAAAAAAAATGCAAAAAAATGCAAAAAAATGCAAAAAAAAATGCAAAAAAATGCAAAAAAAATGCAAAAAAAAATGCAAAAAAAAATGCAAAAAAAATGCAAAAAAAATGCAAAAAAAAATGCAAAAAAAAATGCAAAAAAAATGCAAAAAAATGCAAAAAAAAATGCAAAAAAAATGCAAAAAAATGCAAAAAAAAATGCAAAAAAAATGCAAAAAAAATGCAAAAAAAAATGCAAAAAAATGCAAAAAAAAATGCAAAAAAATGCAAAAAAAAATGCAAAAAAAATGCAAAAAAATGCAAAAAAAAATGCAAAAAAATGCAAAAAAAAATGCAAAAAAATGCAAAAAAAATGCAAAAAAATGCAAAAAAAAATGCAAAAAAAATGCAAAAAAATGCAAAAAAAATGTAAAAAAAAATGCAAAAAAATGCAAAAAAAATGCAAAAAAATGCAAAAAAAAATGCAAAAAAAATGCAAAAAAATGCAAAAAAAATGTAAAAAAAAATGCAAAAAAATGCAAAAAAAAATGCAAAAAAATGCAAAAAAAATGCAAAAAAATGCAAAAAAAAAAATGCAAAAAAAATGCAAAAAAATGCAAAAAAAATGCAAAAAAAATGCAAAAAAAAATGCAAAAAAAATGCAAAAAAATGCAAAAAAAAATGCAAAAAAAAATGCAAAAAAAAATGCAAAAAAATGCAAAAAAACCCACAAAAAATGCAAAAAAAATGCAAAAAAAAATGCAAAAAAATGCAAAAAAAACCCACAAAAAATGCAAAAAAAAATGCAAAAAAAAATGCAAAAAAAAATGCAAAAAAAAATGCAAAAAAAATGCAAAAAAAATGCAAAAAAAATGCAAAAAAAAATGCAAAAAAATGCAAAAAAAACCCACAAAAAATGCAAAAAAAAATGCAAAAAAAAATGCAAAAAAAATGCAAAAAAAATGCAAAAAAAAATGTAAAAAAAAATGCAAAAAAATGCAAAAAAAAAAGCAAAAAAATATGCAAAAAAATGCAAAAAAAAATGCAAAAAAATGCAAAAAAAATGCAAAAAAAAATGCAAAAAAAAATGCAAAAAAAATGCAAAAAAAATGCAAAAAAAAATGCAAAAAAAAATGCAAAAAAAATGCAAAAAAATGCAAAAAAAAATGCAAAAAAAATGCAAAAAAATGCAAAAAAAAATGCAAAAAAAATGCAAAAAAAATGCAAAAAAAAATGCAAAAAAATGCAAAAAAAAATGCAAAAAAATGCAAAAAAAAATGCAAAAAAAATGCAAAAAAATGCAAAAAAAAATGCAAAAAAATGCAAAAAAAAATGCAAAAAAATGCAAAAAAATGCAAAAAAAAATGCAAAAAAATGCAAAAAAAATGCAAAAAAAATGCAAAAAAAAATGCAAAAAAAATGCAAAAAAAATGCAAAAAAAAATGCAAAAAAAAATGCAAAAAAAATGCAAAAAAATGCAAAAAAAAATGCAAAAAAAATGCAAAAAAATGCAAAAAAAAATGCAAAAAAAATGCAAAAAAAATGCAAAAAAAAATGCAAAAAAATGCAAAAAAAAATGCAAAAAAATGCAAAAAAAAATGCAAAAAAAATGCAAAAAAATGCAAAAAAAAATGCAAAAAAATGCAAAAAAAAATGCAAAAAAATGCAAAAAAATGCCAAAAAAAATGCAAAAAAAAATGCAAAAAAAATGCAAAAAAATGCAAAAAAATTATGCAAAAAAATATGCAAAAAAAATGCAAAAAAATGCAAAAAAAATGCAAAAAAAACCCACAAAAAATGCAAAAAAAATGCAAAAAAAAATGCAAAAAAAATGCAAAAAAATGCAAAAAAAAATGTAAAAAAAATGCAAAAAAATGCAAAAAAAAAAGCAAAAAAAAATGCAAAAAAAATGCAAAAAAATGCAAAAAAAATGCAAAAAAAAATGCAAAAAAAATGCAAAAAAATGCAAAAAAAATGCAAAAAAATGCAAAAAAAAATGCAAAAAAAAATGCAAAAAAAATGCAAAAAAATGCAAAAAAATTATGCAAAAAAATATGCAAAAAAAATGCAAAAAAATGCAAAAAAAATGCAAAAAAAACCCACAAAAAATGCAAAAAAAATGCAAAAAAATGCAAAAAAAACCCACAAAAAATGCAAAAAAAATGCAAAAAAAAATGCAAAAAAAATGCAAAAAAAAATGCAAAAAAATGCAAAAAAAAAATGCAAAAAAAATGCAAAAAATGCAAAAAAAAATGCAAAAAAAATGCAAAAAAATGCAAAAAAAATGTAAAAAAAAATGCAAAAAAATGCAAAAAAATGCAAAAAAACCCACAAAAAATGCAAAAAAATGCAAAAAAAACCCACAAAAAATGCAAAAAAAAATGCAAAAAAAAATGCAAAAAAAAATGCAAAAAAAATGCAAAAAAAATGCAAAAAAAAATGTAAAAAAAATGCAAAAAAATGCAAAAAAAAAAGCAAAAAAATATGCAAAAAAAATGCAAAAAAAATGCAAAAAAAAATGTAAAAAAAAATGCAAAAAAATGCAAAAAAAAAAAGCAAAAAAATATGCAAAAAAAATGCAAAAAAAAATGCAAAAAAATGCAAAAAAAAATGCAAAAAAAAATGCAAAAAAAATGCAAAAAAATGCAAAAAAAAATGCAAAAAAATGCAAAAAAAAAATGCAAAAAAAATGCAAAAAAATGCAAAAAAAAAATGCAAAAAAAATGCAAAAAAATGCAAAAAAAAAATGCAAAAAAAATGCAAAAAAATGCAAAAAAAAAATGCAAAAAAAATGCAAAAAAATGCAAAAAAAAATGCAAAAAAAATGCAAAAAAATGCAAAAAAAATGTAAAAAAAAATGCAAAAAAATGCAAAAAAAAATGCAAAAAAATGCAAAAAAAATGCAAAAAAATGCAAAAAAAAAAATGCAAAAAAAATGCAAAAAAATGCAAAAAAAATGCAAAAAAAATGCAAAAAAAATGCAAAAAAAATGCAAAAAAATGCAAAAAAAAATGCAAAAAAAAATGCAAAAAAAAAATGCAAAAAAAATGCAAAAAAATGCAAAAAAAAAATGCAAAAAAAATGCAAAAAAATGCAAAAAAAAATGCAAAAAAAATGCAAAAAAATGCAAAAAAAATGTAAAAAAAAATGCAAAAAAATGCAAAAAAAAATGCAAAAAAATGCAAAAAAAAAAATGCAAAAAAAATGCAAAAAAATGCAAAAAAAATGCAAAAAAATGCAAAAAAAATGCAAAAAAAATGCAAAAAAATGCAAAAAAAAATGCAAAAAAAAATGCAAAAAAAAATGCAAAAAAAAATGCAAAAAAAATGCAAAAAAAATGCAAAAAAAATGCAAAAAAAAATGCAAAAAAATGCAAAAAAAACCCACAAAAAATGCAAAAAAAAATGCAAAAAAAAATGCAAAAAAAAATGCAAAAAAATGCAAAAAAAAATGTAAAAAAAAATGCAAAAAAATGCAAAAAAAAAGCAAAAAAATATGCAAAAAAAATGCAAAAAAAAATGCAAAAAAATGCAAAAAAAAATGCAAAAAAAAATGCAAAAAAAATGCAAAAAAATGCAAAAAAAAATGCAAAAAAAATGCAAAAAAATGCAAAAAAAAATGCAAAAAAAATGCAAAAAAAATGCAAAAAAAAATGCAAAAAAATGCAAAAAAAAATGCAAAAAAATGCAAAAAAAAATGCAAAAAAAATGCAAAAAAATGCAAAAAAAAATGCAAAAAAATGCAAAAAAAAATGCAAAAAAATGCAAAAAAAATGCAAAAAAATGCAAAAAAAAATGCAAAAAAAATGCAAAAAAATGCAAAAAAAATGTAAAAAAAAATGCAAAAAAATGCAAAAAAAATGCAAAAAAATGCAAAAAAAAATGCAAAAAAAATGCAAAAAAATGCAAAAAAAATGTAAAAAAAAATGCAAAAAAATGCAAAAAAAAATGCAAAAAAATGCAAAAAAAATGCAAAAAAATGCAAAAAAAAAAATGCAAAAAAAATGCAAAAAAATGCAAAAAAAATGCAAAAAAAATGCAAAAAAAAATGCAAAAAAAATGCAAAAAAATGCAAAAAAAAATGCAAAAAAAAATGCAAAAAAAAATGCAAAAAAATGCAAAAAAACCCACAAAAAATGCAAAAAAAATGCAAAAAAAAATGCAAAAAAATGCAAAAAAAACCCACAAAAAATGCAAAAAAAAATGCAAAAAAAAATGCAAAAAAAAATGCAAAAAAAAATGCAAAAAAAATGCAAAAAAAATGCAAAAAAAATGCAAAAAAAAATGCAAAAAAATGCAAAAAAAACCCACAAAAAATGCAAAAAAAAATGCAAAAAAAAATGCAAAAAAAATGCAAAAAAAATGCAAAAAAAAATGTAAAAAAAAATGCAAAAAAATGCAAAAAAAAAAGCAAAAAAATATGCAAAAAAATGCAAAAAAAAATGCAAAAAAATGCAAAAAAAATGCAAAAAAAAATGCAAAAAAAAATGCAAAAAAAATGCAAAAAAAATGCAAAAAAAAATGCAAAAAAAAATGCAAAAAAAATGCAAAAAAATGCAAAAAAAAATGCAAAAAAAATGCAAAAAAATGCAAAAAAAAATGCAAAAAAAATGCAAAAAAAATGCAAAAAAAAATGCAAAAAAATGCAAAAAAAAATGCAAAAAAATGCAAAAAAAAATGCAAAAAAAATGCAAAAAAATGCAAAAAAAAATGCAAAAAAATGCAAAAAAAAATGCAAAAAAATGCAAAAAAATGCAAAAAAAAATGCAAAAAAATGCAAAAAAAATGCAAAAAAAAATGCAAAAAAAAATGCAAAAAAAATGCAAAAAAAATGCAAAAAAAAATGCAAAAAAAAATGCAAAAAAAATGCAAAAAAATGCAAAAAAAAATGCAAAAAAAATGCAAAAAAATGCAAAAAAAAATGCAAAAAAAATGCAAAAAAAATGCAAAAAAAAATGCAAAAAAATGCAAAAAAAAATGCAAAAAAATGCAAAAAAAAATGCAAAAAAAATGCAAAAAAATGCAAAAAAAAATGCAAAAAAATGCAAAAAAAAATGCAAAAAAATGCAAAAAAAATGCAAAAAAATGCAAAAAAAAATGCAAAAAAAATGCAAAAAAATGCAAAAAAAATGTAAAAAAAAATGCAAAAAAATGCAAAAAAAATGCAAAAAAATGCAAAAAAAAATGCAAAAAAAATGCAAAAAAATGCAAAAAAAATGTAAAAAAAAATGCAAAAAAATGCAAAAAAAAATGCAAAAAAATGCAAAAAAAATGCAAAAAAATGCAAAAAAAAAAATGCAAAAAAAATGCAAAAAAATGCAAAAAAAATGCAAAAAAAATGCAAAAAAAAATGCAAAAAAAATGCAAAAAAATGCAAAAAAAAATGCAAAAAAAAATGCAAAAAAAAATGCAAAAAAATGCAAAAAAACCCACAAAAAATGCAAAAAAAATGCAAAAAAAAATGCAAAAAAATGCAAAAAAAACCCACAAAAAATGCAAAAAAAAATGCAAAAAAAAATGCAAAAAAAAATGCAAAAAAAAAATGCAAAAAAAATGCAAAAAAAATGCAAAAAAAATGCAAAAAAAAATGCAAAAAAATGCAAAAAAAACCCACAAAAAATGCAAAAAAAAATGCAAAAAAAAATGCAAAAAAAATGCAAAAAAAATGCAAAAAAAAATGTAAAAAAAAATGCAAAAAAATGCAAAAAAAAAAGCAAAAAAATATGCAAAAAAATGCAAAAAAAAATGCAAAAAAATGCAAAAAAAATGCAAAAAAAAATGCAAAAAAAAATGCAAAAAAAATGCAAAAAAAATGCAAAAAAAAATGCAAAAAAAAATGCAAAAAAAATGCAAAAAAATGCAAAAAAAAATGCAAAAAAAATGCAAAAAAATGCAAAAAAAAATGCAAAAAAAATGCAAAAAAAATGCAAAAAAAAATGCAAAAAAATGCAAAAAAAAATGCAAAAAAATGCAAAAAAAAATGCAAAAAAAATGCAAAAAAATGCAAAAAAAAATGCAAAAAAATGCAAAAAAAAATGCAAAAAAATGCAAAAAAATGCAAAAAAAAATGCAAAAAAATGCAAAAAAAATGCAAAAAAAAATGCAAAAAAAAATGCAAAAAAAATGCAAAAAAAATGCAAAAAAAAATGCAAAAAAAAATGCAAAAAAAATGCAAAAAAATGCAAAAAAAAATGCAAAAAAAATGCAAAAAAATGCAAAAAAAAATGCAAAAAAAATGCAAAAAAAATGCAAAAAAAAATGCAAAAAAATGCAAAAAAAAATGCAAAAAAATGCAAAAAAAAATGCAAAAAAAATGCAAAAAAATGCAAAAAAAAATGCAAAAAAATGCAAAAAAAATGCAAAAAAATGCAAAAAAATGCCAAAAAAAATGCAAAAAAAAATGCAAAAAAAATGCAAAAAAATGCAAAAAAATTATGCAAAAAAATATGCAAAAAAAATGCAAAAAAATGCAAAAAAAATGCAAAAAAAACCCACAAAAAATGCAAAAAAAATGCAAAAAAAAATGCAAAAAAAATGCAAAAAAATGCAAAAAAAAATGTAAAAAAAATGCAAAAAAATGCAAAAAAAAAAGCAAAAAAAAATGCAAAAAAAATGCAAAAAAATGCAAAAAAAATGCAAAAAAAAATGCAAAAAAAATGCAAAAAAATGCAAAAAAAATGCAAAAAAATGCAAAAAAAAATGCAAAAAAAAATGCAAAAAAAATGCAAAAAAATGCAAAAAAATTATGCAAAAAAATATGCAAAAAAAATGCAAAAAAATGCAAAAAAAATGCAAAAAAAACCCACAAAAAATGCAAAAAAAATGCAAAAAAATGCAAAAAAAACCCACAAAAAATGCAAAAAAAATGCAAAAAAAAATGCAAAAAAAATGCAAAAAAAAATGCAAAAAAATGCAAAAAAAAAATGCAAAAAAAATGCAAAAAAATGCAAAAAAAAATGCAAAAAAAATGCAAAAAAATGCAAAAAAAATGTAAAAAAAAATGCAAAAAAATGCAAAAAAATGCAAAAAAACCCACAAAAAATGCAAAAAAATGCAAAAAAAACCCACAAAAAATGCAAAAAAAAATGCAAAAAAAAATGCAAAAAAAATGCAAAAAAAATGCAAAAAAAAATGTAAAAAAAATGCAAAAAAATGCAAAAAAAAAAGCAAAAAAATATGCAAAAAAAATGCAAAAAAAATGCAAAAAAAAATGTAAAAAAAAATGCAAAAAAATGCAAAAAAAAAAAGCAAAAAAATATGCAAAAAAAATGCAAAAAAAAATGCAAAAAAATGCAAAAAAAAATGCAAAAAAAAATGCAAAAAAAATGCAAAAAAATGCAAAAAAAAATGCAAAAAAATGCAAAAAAAAAATGCAAAAAAAATGCAAAAAAATGCAAAAAAAAAATGCAAAAAAAATGCAAAAAAATGCAAAAAAAAAATGCAAAAAAAATGCAAAAAAATGCAAAAAAAAAATGCAAAAAAAATGCAAAAAAATGCAAAAAAAAATGCAAAAAAAATGCAAAAAAATGCAAAAAAAATGTAAAAAAAAATGCAAAAAAATGCAAAAAAAAATGCAAAAAAATGCAAAAAAAATGCAAAAAAATGCAAAAAAAAAAATGCAAAAAAAATGCAAAAAAATGCAAAAAAAATGCAAAAAAAATGCAAAAAAAATGCAAAAAAAATGCAAAAAAATGCAAAAAAAAATGCAAAAAAAAATGCAAAAAAAAATGCAAAAAAATGCAAAAAAACCCACAAAAAATGCAAAAAAAATGCAAAAAAAAATGCAAAAAAATGCAAAAAAAACCCACAAAAAATGCAAAAAAAAATGCAAAAAAAAATGCAAAAAAAATGCAAAAAAAATGCAAAAAAAATGCAAAAAAAATGCAAAAAAAAATGCAAAAAAATGCAAAAAAAAATGCAAAAAAATGCAAAAAAAAATGCAAAAAAAATGCAAAAAAATGCAAAAAAAAATGCAAAAAAATGCAAAAAAAAATGCAAAAAAATGCAAAAAAAATGCAAAAAAATGCAAAAAAAAATGCAAAAAAAATGCAAAAAAATGCAAAAAAAATGTAAAAAAAAATGCAAAAAAATGCAAAAAAAATGCAAAAAAATGCAAAAAAAAATGCAAAAAAAATGCAAAAAAATGCAAAAAAAATGTAAAAAAAAATGCAAAAAAATGCAAAAAAAATGCAAAAAAATGCAAAAAAAATGCAAAAAAATGCAAAAAAAAAAATGCAAAAAAAATGCAAAAAAATGCAAAAAAAATGCAAAAAAAATGCAAAAAAAAATGCAAAAAAAATGCAGAAAAATGCAAAAAAAAATGCAAAAAAAAATGCAAAAAAAAATGCAAAAAAATGCAAAAAAACCCACAAAAAATGCAAAAAAAATGCAAAAAAAAATGCAAAAAATGCAAAAAAAACCCAAAAAAAACCCACAAAAAATGCAAAAAAAAATGCAAAAAAAAATGCAAAAAAAAATGCAAAAAAAATGCAAAAAAAATGCAAAAAAAATGCAAAAAAAAATGCAAAAAAATGCAAAAAAAACCCACAAAAAATGCAAAAAAAAATGCAAAAAAAAATGCAAAAAAAATGCAAAAAAAATGCAAAAAAAAATGTAAAAAAAAATGCAAAAAAATGCAAAAAAAAAAGCAAAAAAATATGCAAAAAAATGCAAAAAAAAATGCAAAAAAATGCAAAAAAAATGCAAAAAAAAATGCAAAAAAAAATGCAAAAAAAATGCAAAAAAAATGCAAAAAAAAATGCAAAAAAAAATGCAAAAAAAATGCAAAAAAATGCAAAAAAAAATGCAAAAAAAATGCAAAAAAATGCAAAAAAAAATGCAAAAAAAATGCAAAAAAAATGCAAAAAAAAATGCAAAAAAATGCAAAAAAAAATGCAAAAAAATGCAAAAAAAAATGCAAAAAAAATGCAAAAAAATGCAAAAAAAAATGCAAAAAAATGCAAAAAAAAATGCAAAAAAATGCAAAAAAATGCAAAAAAAAATGCAAAAAAATGCAAAAAAAATGCAAAAAAAAATGCAAAAAAAAATGCAAAAAAAATGCAAAAAAAATGCAAAAAAAAATGCAAAAAAAAATGCAAAAAAAATGCAAAAAAATGCAAAAAAAAATGCAAAAAAAATGCAAAAAAATGCAAAAAAAAATGCAAAAAAATGCAAAAAAAATGCAAAAAAAAATGCAAAAAAATGCAAAAAAAAATGCAAAAAAATGCAAAAAAAAATGCAAAAAAAATGCAAAAAAATGCAAAAAAAAATGCAAAAAAATGCAAAAAAAAATGCAAAAAAATGCAAAAAAATGCCAAAAAAAATGCAAAAAAAAATGCAAAAAAAATGCAAAAAAATGCAAAAAAATTATGCAAAAAAATATGCAAAAAAAATGCAAAAAAATGCAAAAAAAATGCAAAAAAAACCCACAAAAAATGCAAAAAAAATGCAAAAAAAAATGCAAAAAAAATGCAAAAAAATGCAAAAAAAAATGTAAAAAAAATGCAAAAAAATGCAAAAAAAAAAGCAAAAAAAAATGCAAAAAAAATGCAAAAAAATGCAAAAAAAATGCAAAAAAAAATGCAAAAAAATGCAAAAAAAAAAGCAAAAAAAAATGCAAAAAAAATGCAAAAAAATGCAAAAAAAATGCAAAAAAAAATGCAAAAAAAATGCAAAAAAATGCAAAAAAAATGCAAAAAAATGCAAAAAAAATGCAAAAAAATGCAAAAAAAAATGCAAAAAAAAATGCAAAAAAAATGCAAAAAAATGCAAAAAAATTATGCAAAAAAATATGCAAAAAAAATGCAAAAAAATGCAAAAAAAATGCAAAAAAACCCACAAAAAATGCAAAAAAAATGCAAAAAAAAATGCAAAAAAAATGCAAAAAAATGCAAAAAAAAATGTAAAAAAAAATGCAAAAAAATGCAAAAAAAAAAGCAAAAAAAAATGCAAAAAAAATGCAAAAAAATGCAAAAAAAATGCAAAAAAAAATGCAAAAAAAATGCAAAAAAATGCAAAAAAAATGCAAAAAAAAATGCAAAAAAAATGCAAAAAAAATGCAAAAAAATGCAAAAACAATGCAAAAAAAAATGCAAAAAAAATGCAAAAAAATGCAAAAAAAAATGCAAAAAAATGCAAAAAAAAATGCAAAAAAATGCAAAAAAAATGCAAAAAAATGCAAAAAAAATGCAAAAAAAAATGCAAAAAAAATGCAAAAAAATGCAAAAAAAATGCAAAAAAAAATGCAAAAAAAATGCAAAAAAAATGCAAAAAAATGCAAAAAAAATGCAAAAAAAAATGCAAAAAAAATGCAAAAAAATGCAAAAAAAAATGCAAAAAAATGCAAAAAAAAATGCAAAAAAATGCAAAAAAAATGCAAAAAAATGCAAAAAAAATGTAAAAAAATGCAAAAAAAAAATGCAAAAAAAATGCAAAAAAATGCAAAAAAAAAATGCAAAAAAATGCAAAAAAATGCAAAAAAATGCAAAAAAAAATGTAAAAAAAAATGCAAAAAAATGCAAAAAAAAAAGCAAAAAAATATGCAAAAAAAATGCAAAAAAAAATGCAAAAAAATGCAAAAAAAAATGCAAAAAAAAATGCAAAAAAAATGCAAAAAAAATGCAAAAAAATGCAAAAAAAATGCAAAAAAAAATGCAAAAAAAATGCAAAAAAATGCAAAAAAAAATGCAAAAAAATGCAAAAAAAAATGCAAAAAAATGCAAAAAAAATGCAAAAAAATGCAAAAAAAATGCAAAAAAATGCAAAAAAAAAATGCAAAAAAAATGCAAAAAAATGCAAAAAAAAAATGCAAAAAAAATGCAAAAAAATGCAAAAAAAAATGCAAAAAAAATGCAAAAAAATGCAAAAAAAATGTAAAAAAAAATGCAAAAAAATGCAAAAAAAAATGCAAAAAAATGCAAAAAAAATGCAAAAAAATGCAAAAAAAAAAATGCAAAAAAAATGCAAAAAAATGCAAAAAAAATGCAAAAAAAATGCAAAAAAAATGCAAAAAAAATGCAAAAAAATGCAAAAAAAAATGCAAAAAAAAATGCAAAAAAACCCACAAAAAATGCAAAAAAAATGCAAAAAAAAATGCAAAAAAATGCAAAAAAAACCCACAAAAAATGCAAAAAAAAATGCAAAAAAAAATGCAAAAAAAAATGCAAAAAAAATGCAAAAAAAATGCAAAAAAAATGCAAAAAAAAATGCAAAAAAATGCAAAAAAAACCCACAAAAAATGCAAAAAAAAATGCAAAAAAAAATGCAAAAAAAATGCAAAAAAAATGCAAAAAAAAATGTAAAAAAAAATGCAAAAAAATGCAAAAAAAAAAGCAAAAAAATATGCAAAAAAATGCAAAAAAAAATGCAAAAAAATGCAAAAAAAATGCAAAAAAAAATGCAAAAAAAAATGCAAAAAAAATGCAAAAAAAATGCAAAAAAAAATGCAAAAAAAAATGCAAAAAAAATGCAAAAAAATGCAAAAAAAAATGCAAAAAAAATGCAAAAAAATGCAAAAAAAAATGCAAAAAAAATGCAAAAAAAATGCAAAAAAAAATGCAAAAAAATGCAAAAAAAAATGCAAAAAAATGCAAAAAAAAATGCAAAAAAAATGCAAAAAAATGCAAAAAAAAATGCAAAAAAATGCAAAAAAAAATGCAAAAAAATGCAAAAAAATGCAAAAAAAAATGCAAAAAAAAATGCAAAAAAAATGCAAAAAAATGCAAAAAAATTATGCAAAAAAATATGCAAAAAAAATGCAAAAAAATGCAAAAAAAATGCAAAAAAAACCCACAAAAAATGCAAAAAAAATGCAAAAAAAAATGCAAAAAAAATGCAAAAAAATGCAAAAAAAAATGTAAAAAAAAATGCAAAAAAATGCAAAAAAAAAAGCAAAAAAAAATGCAAAAAAAATGCAAAAAAATGCAAAAAAAATGCAAAAAAAAATGCAAAAAAAATGCAAAAAAATGCAAAAAAAATGCAAAAAAAAATGCAAAAAAAATGCAAAAAAAATGCAAAAAAATGCAAAAAAAATGCAAAAAAATGCCAAAAAAAATGCAAAAAAAAATGCAAAAAAAATGCAAAAAAATGCAAAAAAATTATGCAAAAAAATATGCAAAAAAAATGCAAAAAAATGCAAAAAAAATGCAAAAAAAACCCACAAAAAATGCAAAAAAAATGCAAAAAAAAATGCAAAAAAAATGCAAAAAAATGCAAAAAAAAATGTAAAAAAAATGCAAAAAAATGCAAAAAAAAAAGCAAAAAAAAATGCAAAAAAAATGCAAAAAAATGCAAAAAAAATGCAAAAAAAAATGCAAAAAAAATGCAAAAAAATGCAAAAAAAATGCAAAAAAAAATGCAAAAAAAATGCAAAAAAATGCAAAAAAATGCAAAAAAAATGCAAAAAAAAATGCAAAAAAAATGCAAAAAAATGCAAAAAAAAATGCAAAAAAATGCAAAAAAAAATGCAAAAAAATGCAAAAAAAATGCAAAAAAATGCAAAAAAAATGTAAAAAAATGCAAAAAAAAAATGCAAAAAAAATGCAAAAAAATGCAAAAAAAAATGCAAAAAAAATGCAAAAAAATGCAAAAAAATGCAAAAAAATGAAAAAAAAATGCAAAAAAAAATGCAAAAAAATGCAAAAAAAAATGCAAAAAAATGCAAAAAAAAATGCAAAAAAAATGCAAAAAAATGCAAAAAAAAATGCAAAAAAATGCAAAAAAAAATGCAAAAAAATGCAAAAAAATGCAAAAAAAAATGCAAAAAAAAATGCAAAAAAAATGCAAAAAAATGCAAAAAAATTATGCAAAAAAATATGCAAAAAAAATGCAAAAAAATGCAAAAAAAATGCAAAAAAACCCCACAAAAAATGCAAAAAAAATGCAAAAAAAAATGCAAAAAAAATGCAAAAAAATGCAAAAAAAAATGTAAAAAAAAATGCAAAAAAATGCAAAAAAAAAAGCAAAAAAAAATGCAAAAAAAATGCAAAAAAATGCAAAAAAAATGCAAAAAAAAATGCAAAAAAAATGCAAAAAAATGCAAAAAAAATGCAAAAAAAAATGCAAAAAAAATGCAAAAAAAATGCAAAAAAATGCAAAAAAAATGCAAAAAAATGCCAAAAAAAATGCAAAAAAAAATGCAAAAAAAATGCAAAAAAATGCAAAAAAATTATGCAAAAAAATATGCAAAAAAAATGCAAAAAAATGCAAAAAAAATGCAAAAAAAACCCACAAAAAATGCAAAAAAAATGCAAAAAAAAATGCAAAAAAAATGCAAAAAAATGCAAAAAAAAATGTAAAAAAAATGCAAAAAAATGCAAAAAAAAAAGCAAAAAAAAATGCAAAAAAAATGCAAAAAAATGCAAAAAAAATGCAAAAAAAAATGCAAAAAAAATGCAAAAAAATGCAAAAAAAATGCAAAAAAAAATGCAAAAAAAATGCAAAAAAATGCAAAAAAATGCAAAAAAAATGCAAAAAAAAATGCAAAAAAAATGCAAAAAAATGCAAAAAAAAATGCAAAAAAATGCAAAAAAAAATGCAAAAAAATGCAAAAAAAATGCAAAAAAATGCAAAAAAAATGTAAAAAAATGCAAAAAAAAAATGCAAAAAAAATGCAAAAAAATGCAAAAAAAAATGCAAAAAAAATGCAAAAAAATGCAAAAAAATGCAAAAAAATGCAAAAAAAAAAGCAAAAAAATATGCAAAAAAAATGCAAAAAAAAATGCAAAAAAATGCAAAAAAAAATGCAAAAAAAAATGCAAAAAAAATGCAAAAAAATGCAAAAAAATGCAAAAAAAATGCAAAAAAAAATGCAAAAAAAATGCAAAAAAATGCAAAAAAAAATGCAAAAAAATGCAAAAAAAAATGCAAAAAAATGCAAAAAAAATGCAAAAAAATGCAAAAAAAATGCAAAAAAATGCAAAAAAAAAATGCAAAAAAAATGCAAAAAAATGCAAAAAAAAAATGCAAAAAAAATGCAAAAAAATGCAAAAAAAAATGCAAAAAAAATGCAAAAAAATGCAAAAAAAATGTAAAAAAAAATGCAAAAAAATGCAAAAAAAAATGCAAAAAAATGCAAAAAAAATGCAAAAAAATGCAAAAAAAAAAATGCAAAAAAAATGCAAAAAAATGCAAAAAAAATGCAAAAAAAATGCAAAAAAAATGCAAAAAAAATGCAAAAAAATGCAAAAAAAAATGCAAAAAAAAATGCAAAAAAAAATGCAAAAAAATGCAAAAAAACCCACAAAAAATGCAAAAAAAATGCAAAAAAAAATGCAAAAAAATGCAAAAAAAAACCACAAAAAATGCAAAAAAAAATGCAAAAAAAAATGCAAAAAAAAATGCAAAAAAAATGCAAAAAAAATGCAAAAAAAATGCAAAAAAAAATGCAAAAAAATGCAAAAAAAACCCACAAAAAATGCAAAAAAAAATGCAAAAAAAAATGCAAAAAAAATGCAAAAAAAATGCAAAAAAAAATGTAAAAAAAAATGCAAAAAAATGCAAAAAAAAAGCAAAAAAATATGCAAAAAAAATGCAAAAAAAAATGCAAAAAAATGCAAAAAAAAATGCAAAAAAAAATGCAAAAAAAATGCAAAAAAATGCAAAAAAAAATGCAAAAAAATGCAAAAAAATGCAAAAAAAAATGCAAAAAAAATGCAAAAAAAATGCAAAAAAAAATGCAAAAAAATGCAAAAAAAAATGCAAAAAAATGCAAAAAAAAATGCAAAAAAAATGCAAAAAAATGCAAAAAAAAATGCAAAAAAATGCAAAAAAAAATGCAAAAAAATGCAAAAAAAATGCAAAAAAATGCAAAAAAAAATGCAAAAAAAATGCAAAAAAATGCAAAAAAAATGTAAAAAAAAATGCAAAAAAATGCAAAAAAAAATGCAAAAAAATGCAAAAAAAATGCAAAAAAATGCAAAAAAAAAAATGCAAAAAAAATGCAAAAAAATGCAAAAAAAATGCAAAAAAAATGCAAAAAAAAATGCAAAAAAAATGCAAAAAAATGCAAAAAAAAATGCAAAAAAAAATGCAAAAAAAAAATGCAAAAAAATGCAAAAAAACCCACAAAAAATGCAAAAAAAATGCAAAAAAAAATGCAAAAAAATGCAAAAAAAACCCACAAAAAATGCAAAAAAAAATGCAAAAAAAAATGCAAAAAAAAATGCAAAAAAAATGCAAAAAAAATGCAAAAAAAATGCAAAAAAAAATGCAAAAAAATGCAAAAAAAACCCCACAAAAAATGCAAAAAAAAATGCAAAAAAAAATGCAAAAAAAATGCAAAAAAAATGCAAAAAAAAAAGTAAAAAAAAATGCAAAAAAATGCAAAAAAAAAAGCAAAAAAATATGCAAAAAAATGCAAAAAAAAATGCAAAAAAATGCAAAAAAAAATGCAAAAAAAAATGCAAAAAAAATGCAAAAAAATGCAAAAAAAAATGCAAAAAAAATGCAAAAAAATGCAAAAAAAAATGCAAAAAAAATGCAAAAAAAATGCAAAAAAAAATGCAAAAAAATGCAAAAAAAAATGCAAAAAAATGCAAAAAAAAATGCAAAAAAAATGCAAAAAAATGCAAAAAAAAATGCAAAAAAATGCAAAAAAAAATGCAAAAAAATGCAAAAAAATGCCAAAAAAAATGCAAAAAAAAATGCAAAAAAAATGCAAAAAAATGCAAAAAAATTATGCAAAAAAATATGCAAAAAAAATGCAAAAAAATGCAAAAAAAATGCAAAAAAAACCCACAAAAAATGCAAAAAAAATGCAAAAAAAAATGCAAAAAAAATGCAAAAAAATGCAAAAAAAAATGTAAAAAAAAATGCAAAAAAATGCAAAAAAAAAAGCAAAAAAAAATGCAAAAAAAATGCAAAAAAATGCAAAAAAAATGCAAAAAAAAATGCAAAAAAAATGCAAAAAAATGCAAAAAAAATGCAAAAAAAAATGCAAAAAAAATGCAAAAAAAATGCAAAAAAATGCAAAAAAAATGCAAAAAAAAATGCAAAAAAAATGCAAAAAAATGCAAAAAAAAATGCAAAAAAATGCAAAAAAAAATGCAAAAAAATGCAAAAAAAATGCAAAAAAATGCAAAAAAAATGTAAAAAAATGCAAAAAAAAAATGCAAAAAAAATGCAAAAAAATGCAAAAAAAAAATGCAAAAAAATGCAAAAAAATGCAAAAAAATGCAAAAAAAAATGTAAAAAAAAATGCAAAAAAATGCAAAAAAAAAAGCAAAAAAATATGCAAAAAAAATGCAAAAAAAATGCAAAAAAATGCAAAAAAAAATGCAAAAAAAATGCAAAAAAAATGCAAAAAAATGCAAAAAAAATGCAAAAAAAAATGCAAAAAAAATGCAAAAAAATGCAAAAAAAAATGCAAAAAAACGCAAAAAAAAATGCAAAAAAATGCAAAAAAAATGCAAAAAAATGCAAAAAAAATGCAAAAAAATGCAAAAAAAAAATGCAAAAAAAATGCAAAAAAATGCAAAAAAAAAATGCAAAAAAAATGCAAAAAAATGCAAAAAAAAATGCAAAAAAAATGCAAAAAAATGCAAAAAAAAATGCAAAAAAATGCAAAAAAAAATGCAAAAAAATGCAAAAAAATGCCAAAAAAAATGCAAAAAAAAATGCAAAAAAAATGCAAAAAAATGCAAAAAAATTATGCAAAAAAATATGCAAAAAAAATGCAAAAAAATGCAAAAAAAATGCAAAAAAAACCCACAAAAAATGCAAAAAAAATGCAAAAAAAAATGCAAAAAAATGCAAAAAAATGCAAAAAAAAATGCAAAAAAAATGCAAAAAAAATGCAAAAAAATGCAAAAAAAATGCAAAAAAAAATGCAAAAAAAATGCAAAAAAATGCAAAAAAAAATGCAAAAAAATGCAAAAAAAAATGCAAAAAAATGCAAAAAAAATGCAAAAAAATGCAAAAAAAATGCAAAAAAATGCAAAAAAAAAATGCAAAAAAAATGCAAAAAAATGCAAAAAAAAAATGCAAAAAAATGCAAAAAAATGCAAAAAAAAATGCAAAAAAAAATGCAAAAAAATGCAAAAAAAAATGCAAAAAAATGCAAAAAAAAATGCAAAAAAATGCAAAAAAACCCCACAAAAAATGCATAAAAAATGCAAAAAAAAATGCAAAAAAATGCAAAAAAACCCCACAAAAAATGCAAAAAAAAATGCAAAAAAAATGCAAAAAAAAATGCAAAAAAATGCAAAAAAACCCCACAAAAAATGCATAAAAAATGCAAAAAAAAAATGCAAAAAAATGCAAAAAAATGCCAAAAAAAATGCAAAAAAAAATGCAGAAAAAATGCAAAAAAATGCAAAAAAATTATGCAAAAAAATATGCAAAAAAAATGCAAAAAAATGCAAAAAAAATGCAAAAAAAACCCACAAAAAATGCAAAAAAAATGCAAAAAAAAATGCAAAAAAAATGCAAAAAAATGCAAAAAAAAATGTAAAAAAAAATGCAAAAAAATGCAAAAAAAAAAGCAAAAAAATATGCAAAAAAAATGCAAAAAAATGCAAAAAAAATGCAAAAAAAATGCAAAAAAAATGCAAAAAAATGCAAAAAAAAATGCAAAAAAATGCAAAAAAAATGCAAAAAAATGCAAAAAAAATGCAAAAAAATGCAAAAAAAAATGCAAAAAAATGCAAAAAAAAATGCAAAAAAAATGCAAAAAAAATGCAAAAAAATGCAAAAAAACCCCACAAAAAATGCAAAAAAAAATGCAAAAAAAAATGCAAAAAAAATGCAAAAAAAATGCAAAAAAATGCAAAAAAAACCCACAAAAAATGCAAAAAAAAATGCAAAAAAAAATGCAAAAAAAATGCAAAAAAATGCAAAAAAAA
This sequence comes from Zingel zingel, assembly GCA_023566125.1. NCBI lineage: Eukaryota > Metazoa > Chordata > Actinopteri > Perciformes > Percidae > Zingel > Zingel zingel. The sequence continues at coordinate 22,566 of JAKRKW010000143.1, forward strand.
ATGTAAAAAAAAATGCAAAAAAAATGCAAAAAAATGCAAAAAAAAATGCAAAAAAAAATGCAAAAAAAATGCAAAAAAATGCAAAAAAAAATGCAAAAAAATGCAAAAAAAAATGCAAAAAAATGCAAAAAAAATGCAAAAAAATGCAAAAAAAATGCAAAAAAATGCAAAAAAAAAATGCAAAAAAAATGCAAAAAAATGCAAAAAAAAATGCAAAAAAAATGCAAAAAAATGCAAAAAAAAATGCAAAAAAAATGCAAAAAAATGCAAAAAAAAATGCAAAAAAAATGCAAAAAAATGCAAAAAAAAATGCAAAAAAAATGCAAAAAAATGCAAAAAAAAATGCAAAAAAATGCAAAAAAAAATGCAAAAAAATGCAAAAAAATGCCAAAAAAAATGCAAAAAAAAATGCAAAAAAAATGCAAAAAAATGCAAAAAAATTATGCAAAAAAATATGCAAAAAAAATGCAAAAAAATGCAAAAAAAATGCAAAAAAAACCCACAAAAAATGCAAAAAAAATGCAAAAAAAAATGCAAAAAAAATGCAAAAAAATGCAAAAAAAAATGCAAAAAAAATGCAAAAAAAATGCAAAAAAATGCAAAAAAAATGCAAAAAAAAATGCAAAAAAATGCAAAAAAAAATGCAAAAAAATGCAAAAAAAAATGCAAAAAAATGCAAAAAAAAATGCAAAAAAATGCAAAAAAAATGCAAAAAAATGCAAAAAAAATGCAAAAAAATGCAAAAAAAAAATGCAAAAAAATGCAAAAAAATTATGCAAAAAAAAATGCAAAAAAAATGCAAAAAAATGCAAAAAAAATGCAAAAAAAACCCACAAAAAATGCAAAAAAAATGCAAAAAAAAATGCAAAAAAAATGCAAAAAAATGCAAAAAAAAATGCAAAAAAAATGCAAAAAAAATGCAAAAAAATGCAAAAAAAATGCAAAAAAAAATGCAAAAAAAATGCAAAAAAATGCAAAAAAAAATGCAAAAAAATGCAAAAAAAAATGCAAAAAAATGCAAAAAAAATGCAAAAAAATGCAAAAAAAATGCAAAAAAATGCAAAAAAAAAATGCAAAAAAAATGCAAAAAAATGCAAAAAAAAAATGCAAAAAAATGCAAAAAAATGCAAAAAAAAATGCAAAAAAAATGCAAAAAAAAATGCAAAAAAAATGCAAAAAAATGCAAAAAAATTATGCAAAAAAATATGCAAAAAAAATGCAAAAAAATGCAAAAAAAATGCAAAAAAAACCCACAAAAAATGCAAAAAAAATGCAAAAAAAAATGCAAAAAAAATGCAAAAAAATGCAAAAAAAAATGCAAAAAAAATGCAAAAAAAATGCAAAAAAATGCAAAAAAAATGCAAAAAAAAATGCAAAAAAAATGCAAAAAAATGCAAAAAAAAATGCAAAAAAATGCAAAAAAAAATGCAAAAAAATGCAAAAAAAATGCAAAAAAATGCAAAAAAAATGCAAAAAAATGCAAAAAAAAAATGCAAAAAAATGCAAAAAAATGCAAAAAAAAAATGCAAAAAAATGCAAAAAAATGCAAAAAAAAATGCAAAAAAAATGCAAAAAAATGCAAAAAAAAATGCAAAAAAATGCAAAAAAAATATGCAAAAAAATGCAAAAAAACCCCACAAAAAATGCATAAAAAATGCAAAAAAAAATGCAAAAAAATGCAAAAAAACCCCACAAAAAATGCAAAAAAAAATGCAAAAAAAATGCAAAAAAAAATGCAAAAAAACCCCACAAAAAATGCATAAAAAATGCAAAAAAAAAATGCAAAAAAATGCAAAAAAATGCCAAAAAAAATGCAAAAAAAAATGCAGAAAAAATGCAAAAAAATGCAAAAAAATTATGCAAAAAAATATGCAAAAAAAATGCAAAAAAATGCAAAAAAAATGCAAAAAAAACCCACAAAAAATGCAAAAAAAATGCAAAAAAAAATGCAAAAAAAAATGTAAAAAAAAATGCAAAAAAATGCAAAAAAAAAAGCAAAAAAATATGCAAAAAAAATGCAAAAAAATGCAAAAAAAATGCAAAAAAAAATGCAAAAAAAATGCAAAAAAAATGCAAAAAAATGCAAAAAAAATGCAAAAAAAATGCAAAAAAAATGCAAAAAAATGCAAAAAAAAATGCAAAAAAAAATGCAAAAAAAATGCAAAAAAATTATGCAAAAAAATATGCAAAAAAAATGCAAAAAAATGCAAAAAAAATGCAAAAAAACCCCACAAAAAATGCAAAAAAAATGCAAAAAAAAATGCAAAAAAAATGCAAAAAAATGCAAAAAAATGCAAAAAAAAATGCAAAAAAAATGCAAAAAAAATGCAAAAAAATGCAAAAAAAATGCAAAAAAATGCAAAAAAAAAATGCAAAAAAAATGCAAAAAAATGCAAAAAAAAAATGCAAAAAAAATGCAAAAAAATGCAAAAAAAAATGCAAAAAAATGCAAAAAAAATGCAAAAAAATGCAAAAAAAATGCAAAAAAATGCAAAAAAAAAATGCAAAAAAAATGCAAAAAAATGCAAAAAAAAAATGCAAAAAAATGCAAAAAAATGCAAAAAAAAATGCAAAAAAAATGCAAAAAAATGCAAAAAAAAATGCAAAAAAATGCAAAAAAAAATGCAAAAAAATGCAAAAAAACCCCACAAAAAATGCATAAAAAATGCAAAAAAAAATGCAAAAAAATGCAAAAAAACCCCACAAAAAATGCAAAAAAAAATGCAAAAAAAATGCAAAAAAAAATGCAAAAAAATGCAAAAAAACCCCACAAAAAATGCATAAAAAATGCAAAAAAAAAATGCAAAAAAATGCAAAAAAATGCCAAAAAAAATGCAAAAAAAAATGCAGAAAAAATGCAAAAAAATGCAAAAAAAATGCAAAAAAAAATGCAAAAAAAATGCAAAAAAATGCAAAAAAAAATGCAAAAAAAAATGCAAAAAAAATGCAAAAAAATGCAAAAAAATTATGCAAAAAAATATGCAAAAAAAATGCAAAAAAATGCAAAAAAAATGCAAAAAAACCCCACAAAAAATGCAAAAAAATGCAAAAAAAAATGCAAAAAAAATGCAAAAAAATGCAAAAAAATGCAAAAAAAAAATGCAAAAAAAATGCAAAAAAAATGCAAAAAAATGCAAAAAAAATGCAAAAAAATGCAAAAAAAAAATGCAAAAAAAATGCAAAAAAATGCAAAAAAAAAATGCAAAAAAAATGCAAAAAAATGCAAAAAAAATGCAAAAAAAATGCAAAAAAATGCAAAAAAAAATGCAAAAAAATGCAAAAAAAAATGCAAAAAAATGCAAAAAAATGCCAAAAAAAATGCAAAAAAAAATGCAAAAAAAATGCAAAAAAATGCAAAAAAATTATGCAAAAAAATATGCAAAAAAAATGCAAAAAAATGCAAAAAAAATGCAAAAAAAACCCACAAAAAATGCAAAAAAAATGCAAAAAAAAATGCAAAAAAAATGCAAAAAAATGCAAAAAAAAATGCAAAAAAAATGCAAAAAAAATGCAAAAAAATGCAAAAAAAATGCAAAAAAAAATGCAAAAAAAATGCAAAAAAATGCAAAAAAAAATGCAAAAAAATGCAAAAAAAAATGCAAAAAAATGCAAAAAAAATGCAAAAAAATGCAAAAAAAATGCAAAAAAATGCAAAAAAAATGCAAAAAAATGCTAAAAAAAAATGCAAAAAAAATGCAAAAAAATGCAAAAAAAAAATGCAAAAAAATGCAAAAAAATGCAAAAAAAAATGCAAAAAAAATGCAAAAAAATGCAAAAAAAAATGCAAAAAAATGCAAAAAAAAATGCAAAAAAATGCAAAAAAACCCCACAAAAAATGCAAAAAAAATGCAAAAAAAAATGCAAAAAAAATGCAAAAAAATGCAAAAAAATGCAAAAAAAAAATGCAAAAAAAATGCAAAAAAAATGCAAAAAAATGCAAAAAAAATGCAAAAAAATGCAAAAAAAAAATGCAAAAAAAATGCAAAAAAATGCAAAAAAAAAATGCAAAAAAAATGCAAAAAAATGCAAAAAAAAATGCAAAAAAATGCAAAAAAAATGCAAAAAAATGCAAAAAAAATGCAAAAAAATGCAAAAAAAAAATGCAAAAAAAATGCAAAAAAATGCAAAAAAAAAATGCAAAAAAATGCAAAAAAATGCAAAAAAAAATGCAAAAAAAATGCAAAAAAATGCAAAAAAAAATGCAAAAAAATGCAAAAAAAAATGCAAAAAAATGCAAAAAAACCCCACAAAAAATGCATAAAAAATGCAAAAAAAAATGCAAAAAAATGCAAAAAAACCCCACAAAAAATGCAAAAAAAAATGCAAAAAAAATGCAAAAAAAAATGCAAAAAAATGCAAAAAAACCCCACAAAAAATGCATAAAAAATGCAAAAAAAAAATGCAAAAAAATGCAAAAAAATGCCAAAAAAAATGCAAAAAAAAATGCAGAAAAAATGCAAAAAAATGCAAAAAAAATGCAAAAAAAAATGCAAAAAAAATGCAAAAAAATGCAAAAAAAAATGCAAAAAAAAATGCAAAAAAAATGCAAAAAAAATGCAAAAAAATTATGCAAAAAAATATGCAAAAAAAATGCAAAAAAATGCAAAAAAAATGCAAAAAAACCCCACAAAAAATGCAAAAAAAATGCAAAAAAAAATGCAAAAAAAATGCAAAAAAATGCAAAAAAATGCAAAAAAAAAATGCAAAAAAAATGCAAAAAAAATGCAAAAAAATGCAAAAAAAATGCAAAAAAATGCAAAAAAAAAATGCAAAAAAAATGCAAAAAAATGCAAAAAAAAAATGCAAAAAAAATGCAAAAAAATGCAAAAAAAAATGCAAAAAAAATGCAAAAAAATGCAAAAAAAAATGCAAAAAAATGCAAAAAAAAATGCAAAAAAATGCAAAAAAATGCCAAAAAAAATGCAAAAAAAAATGCAAAAAAAATGCAAAAAAATGCAAAAAAATTATGCAAAAAAATATGCAAAAAAAATGCAAAAAAATGCAAAAAAAATGCAAAAAAAACCCACAAAAAATGCAAAAAAAATGCAAAAAAAAATGCAAAAAAAATGCAAAAAAATGCAAAAAAAAATGCAAAAAAAATGCAAAAAAAATGCAAAAAAATGCAAAAAAAATGCAAAAAAAAATGCAAAAAAAATGCAAAAAAATGCAAAAAAAAATGCAAAAAAATGCAAAAAAAAATGCAAAAAAATGCAAAAAAAATGCAAAAAAATGCAAAAAAAAATGCAAAAAAAATGCAAAAAAAAAATGCAAAAAAAATGCAAAAAAATGCAAAAAAAAAATGCAAAAAAATGCAAAAAAATGCAAAAAAAAATGCAAAAAAAATGCAAAAAAATGCAAAAAAAAATGCAAAAAAATGCAAAAAAAAATGCAAAAAAATGCAAAAAAACCCCACAAAAAATGCATAAAAAATGCAAAAAAAAATGCAAAAAAATGCAAAAAAACCCCACAAAAAATGCAAAAAAAAATGCAAAAAAAATGCAAAAAAAAATGCAAAAAAATGCAAAAAAACCCCACAAAAAATGCATAAAAAATGCAAAAAAAAAATGCAAAAAAATGCAAAAAAATGCCAAAAAAAATGCAAAAAAAAATGCAGAAAAAATGCAAAAAAATGCAAAAAAATTATGCAAAAAAATATGCAAAAAAAATGCAAAAAAATGCAAAAAAAATGCAAAAAAACCCCACAAAAAATGCAAAAAAAATGCAAAAAAAAATGCAAAAAAAATGCAAAAAAAAATGCAAAAAAAATGCAAAAAAATGCAAAAAAATGCAAAAAAAAATGCAAAAAAATGCAAAAAAAAAATGCAAAAAAAATGCAAAAAAATGCAAAAAAAAATGCAAAAAAAATGCAAAAAAATGCAAAAAAAATGTAAAAAAAAATGCAAAAAAATGCAAAAAAAAAATGCAAAAAAATGCAAAAAAAATGCAAAAAAATGCAAAAAAAAAAATGCAAAAAAAATGCAAAAAAATGCAAAAAAAATGCAAAAAAAATGCAAAAAAAAATGCAAAAAAAATGCAAAAAAAATGCAAAAAAAAATGCAAAAAAAAATGCAAAAAAAAATGCAAAAAAATGCAAAAAAAACCCAAAAAAAATGCAAAAAAATGCAAAAAAAACCCACAAAAAATGCAAAAAAAAATGCAAAAAAAAATGCAAAAAAAATGCAAAAAAAATGCAAAAAAAAATGTAAAAAAAAATGCAAAAAAATGCAAAAAAAAAAGCAAAAAAATATGCAAAAAAAATGCAAAAAAAATGCAAAAAAAAATGTAAAAAAAAATGCAAAAAAATGCAAAAAAAAAAGCAAAAAAATATGCAAAAAAAATGCAAAAAAAAAATGCAAAAAAATGCAAAAAAAAATGCAAAAAAAAATGCAAAAAAAATGCAAAAAAATGCAAAAAAAAATGCAAAAAAATGCAAAAAAAAAATGCAAAAAAAATGCAAAAAAATGCAAAAAAAAAAATGCAAAAAAAATGCAAAAAAATGCAAAAAAAAAATGCAAAAAAAATGCAAAAAAATGCAAAAAAAAAATGCAAAAAAAATGCAAAAAAATGCAAAAAAAAATGCAAAAAAAATGCAAAAAAATGCAAAAAAAATGTAAAAAAAAATGCAAAAAAATGCAAAAAAAAATGCAAAAAAATGCAAAAAAAATGCAAAAAAATGCAAAAAAAAAAATGCAAAAAAAATGCAAAAAAATGCAAAAAAAATGCTAAAAAAATGCAAAAAAAAATGCAAAAAAAATGCAAAAAAATGCAAAAAAAAATGCAAAAAAAAATGCAAAAAAAAATGCAAAAAAATGCAAAAAAACCCACAAAAAATGCAAAAAAAATGCAAAAAAAAATGCAAAAAAAATGCAAAAAAAACCCACAAAAAATGCAAAAAAAATGCAAAAAAAAATGCAAAAAAAATGCAAAAAAATGCAAAAAAAAATGCAAAAAAAATGCAAAAAAAATGCAAAAAAATGCAAAAAAAATGCAAAAAAAAATGCAAAAAAAATGCAAAAAAATGCAAAAAAAAATGCAAAAAAATGCAAAAAAAAATGCAAAAAAATGCAAAAAAAATGCAAAAAAAATGCAAAAAAAATGCAAAAAAATGCAAAAAAAAAATGCAAAAAAATGCAAAAAAATGCAAAAAAAAAATGCAAAAAAATGCAAAAAAATGCAAAAAAAAATGCAAAAAAAATGCAAAAAAATGCAAAAAAAAATGCAAAAAAATGCAAAAAAAAATGCAAAAAAATGCAAAAAAACCCCACAAAAAATGCATAAAAAATGCAAAAAAAAATGCAAAAAAATGCAAAAAAACCCCACAAAAAATGCAAAAAAAAATGCAAAAAAAATGCAAAAAAAAATGCAAAAAAAACCCCACAAAAAATGCATAAAAAATGCAAAAAAAAAATGCAAAAAAATGCAAAAAAATGCCAAAAAAAATGCAAAAAAAAATGCAGAAAAAATGCAAAAAAATGCAAAAAAATTATGCAAAAAAATATGCAAAAAAAATGCAAAAAAATGCAAAAAAAATGCAAAAAAAACCCACAAAAAATGCAAAAAAAATGCAAAAAAAAATGCAAAAAAAATGCAAAAAAATGCAAAAAAAAATGTAAAAAAAAATGCAAAAAAATGCAAAAAAAAAAGCAAAAAAATATGCAAAAAAAATGCAAAAAAATGCAAAAAAAATGCAAAAAAAAATGCAAAAAAAATGCAAAAAAAATGCAAAAAAATGCAAAAAAAATGCAAAAAAAATGCAAAAAAAATGCAAAAAAATGCAAAAAAAAATGCAAAAAAAAATGCAAAAAAAATGCAAAAAAATGCAAAAAAATTATGCAAAAAAATATGCAAAAAAAATGCAAAAAAATGCAAAAAAAATGCAAAAAAACCCCACAAAAAATGCAAAAAAAATGCAAAAAAAAATGCAAAAAAAATGCAAAAAAATGCAAAAAAATGCAAAAAAAAAATGCAAAAAAAATGCAAAAAAAATGCAAAAAAATGCAAAAAAAATGCAAAAAAATGCAAAAAAAAAATGCAAAAAAAATGCAAAAAAATGCAAAAAAAAAATGCAAAAAAAATGCAAAAAAATGCAAAAAAAAATGCAAAAAAAATGCAAAAAAATGCAAAAAAAAATGCAAAAAAATGCAAAAAAAAATGCAAAAAAATGCAAAAAAATGCCAAAAAAAATGCAAAAAAAAATGCAAAAAAAATGCAAAAAAATGCAAAAAAATTATGCAAAAAAATATGCAAAAAAAATGCAAAAAAATGCAAAAAAAAATGCAAAAAAAACCCACAAAAAATGCAAAAAAAATGCAAAAAAAAATGCAAAAAAAATGCAAAAAAATGCAAAAAAAAATGCAAAAAAAATGCAAAAAAAATGCAAAAAAAATGCAAAAAAAATGCAAAAAAAAATGCAAAAAAAATGCAAAAAAATGCAAAAAAAAATGCAAAAAAATGCAAAAAAAAATGCAAAAAAATGCAAAAAAAATGCAAAAAAATGCAAAAAAAATGCAAAAAAATGCAAAAAAAAAATGCAAAAAAAATGCAAAAAAATGCAAAAAAAAAATGCAAAAAAATGCAAAAAAATGCAAAAAAAAATGCAAAAAAAATGCAAAAAAATGCAAAAAAAAATGCAAAAAAATGCAAAAAAAAATGCAAAAAAATGCAAAAAAACCCCACAAAAAATGCATAAAAAATGCAAAAAAAAATGCAAAAAAATGCAAAAAAACCCCACAAAAAATGCAAAAAAAAATGCAAAAAAAATGCAAAAAAAAATGCAAAAAAATGCAAAAAAACCCCACAAAAAATGCATAAAAAATGCAAAAAAAAAATGCAAAAAAATGCAAAAAAATGCCAAAAAAAATGCAAAAAAAAATGCAGAAAAAATGCAAAAAAATGCAAAAAAAATGCAAAAAAAAATGCAAAAAAAATGCAAAAAAATGCAAAAAAAAATGCAAAAAAAAATGCAAAAAAAATGCAAAAAAATGCAAAAAAATTATGCAAAAAAATATGCAAAAAAAATGCAAAAAAATGCAAAAAAAATGCAAAAAAACCCCACAAAAAATGCAAAAAAAATGCAAAAAAAAATGCAAAAAAAATGCAAAAAAATGCAAAAAAATGCAAAAAAAAAATGCAAAAAAAATGCAAAAAAAATGCAAAAAAATGCAAAAAAAATGCAAAAAAATGCAAAAAAAAAATGCAAAAAAAATGCAAAAAAATGCAAAAAAAAAATGCAAAAAAAATGCAAAAAAATGCAAAAAAAAATGCAAAAAAAATGCAAAAAAATGCAAAAAAAAATGCAAAAAAATGCAAAAAAAAATGCAAAAAAATGCAAAAAAATGCCAAAAAAAATGCAAAAAAAAATGCAAAAAAAATGCAAAAAAATGCAAAAAAATTATGCAAAAAAATATGCAAAAAAAATGCAAAAAAATGCAAAAAAAATGCAAAAAAAACCCACAAAAAATGCAAAAAAAATGCAAAAAAAAATGCAAAAAAAATGCAAAAAAATGCAAAAAAAAATGCAAAAAAAATGCAAAAAAAATGCAAAAAAATGCAAAAAAAATGCAAAAAAAAATGCAAAAAAAATGCAAAAAAATGCAAAAAAAAATGCAAAAAAATGCAAAAAAAAATGCAAAAAAATGCAAAAAAAATGCAAAAAAATGCAAAAAAAATGCAAAAAAATGCAAAAAAAAAATGCAAAAAAAATGCAAAAAAATGCAAAAAAAAAATGCAAAAAAATGCAAAAAAATGCAAAAAAAAATGCAAAAAAAATGCAAAAAAATGCAAAAAAAAATGCAAAAAAATGCAAAAAAAAATGCAAAAAAATGCAAAAAAACCCCACAAAAAATGCATAAAAAATGCAAAAAAAAATGCAAAAAAATGCAAAAAAACCCCACAAAAAATGCAAAAAAAAATGCAAAAAAAATGCAAAAAAAAATGCAAAAAAATGCAAAAAAACCCCACAAAAAATGCATAAAAAATGCAAAAAAAAAATGCAAAAAAAATGCAAAAAAATGCCAAAAAAAATGCAAAAAAAAATGCAGAAAAAATGCAAAAAAATGCAAAAAAATTATGCAAAAAAATATGCAAAAAAAATGCAAAAAAATGCAAAAAAAATGCAAAAAAACCCCACAAAAAATGCAAAAAAAATGCAAAAAAAAATGCAAAAAAAATGCAAAAAAAAATGCAAAAAAAATGCAAAAAAATGCAAAAAAATGCAAAAAAAAATGCAAAAAAATGCAAAAAAAAAATGCAAAAAAAATGCAAAAAAATGCAAAAAAAAATGCAAAAAAAATGCAAAAAAATGCAAAAAAAATGTAAAAAAAAATGCAAAAAAATGCAAAAAAAAAATGCAAAAAAATGCAAAAAAAATGCAAAAAAATGCAAAAAAAAAAATGCAAAAAAAATGCAAAAAAATGCAAAAAAAATGCAAAAAAAATGCAAAAAAAAATGCAAAAAAAATGCAAAAAAATGCAAAAAAAAATGCAAAAAAAAATGCAAAAAAAAATGCAAAAAAATGCAAAAAAACCCACAAAAAATGCAAAAAAATGCAAAAAAAACCCACAAAAAATGCAAAAAAAAATGCAAAAAAAAATGCAAAAAAAATGCAAAAAAAATGCAAAAAAAAATGTAAAAAAAAATGCAAAAAAATGCAAAAAAAAAAGCAAAAAAATATGCAAAAAAAATGCAAAAAAAATGCAAAAAAAAATGTAAAAAAAAATGCAAAAAAATGCAAAAAAAAAAGCAAAAAAATATGCAAAAAAAATGCAAAAAAAAAATGCAAAAAAATGCAAAAAAAAATGCAAAAAAAAATGCAAAAAAAATGCAAAAAAATGCAAAAAAAAATGCAAAAAAATGCAAAAAAAAAATGCAAAAAAAATGCAAAAAAATGCAAAAAAAAAATGCAAAAAAAATGCAAAAAAATGCAAAAAAAAAATGCAAAAAAAATGCAAAAAAATGCAAAAAAAAAATGCAAAAAAAATGCAAAAAAATGCAAAAAAAAATGCAAAAAAAATGCAAAAAAATGCAAAAAAAATGTAAAAAAAATGCAAAAAAATGCAAAAAAAAATGCAAAAAAATGCAAAAAAAATGCAAAAAAATGCAAAAAAAAAAATGCAAAAAAAATGCAAAAAAATGCAAAAAAAATGCAAAAAAAATGCAAAAAAAAATGCAAAAAAAATGCAAAAAAATGCAAAAAAAAATGCAAAAAAAAATGCAAAAAAAAATGCAAAAAAATGCAAAAAAACCCACAAAAAATGCAAAAAAAATGCAAAAAAAAATGCAAAAAAATGCAAAAAAAACCCACAAAAAATGCAAAAAAAAATGCAAAAAAAAATGCAAAAAAAAATGCAAAAAAAATGCAAAAAAAATGCAAAAAAAATGCAAAAAAAAATGCAAAAAAATGCAAAAAAAACCCACAAAAAATGCAAAAAAAAATGCAAAAAAAAATGCAAAAAAAATGCAAAAAAAATGCAAAAAAAAATGTAAAAAAAAATGCAAAAAAATGCAAAAAAAAAAGCAAAAAAATATGCAAAAAAAATGCAAAAAAAAATGCAAAAAAATGCAAAAAAAAATGCAAAAAAAAATGCAAAAAAAATGCAAAAAAATGCAAAAAAAAATGCAAAAAAAATGCAAAAAAAATGCAAAAAAAAATGCAAAAAAAATGCAAAAAAAATGCAAAAAAAAATGCAAAAAAATGCAAAAAAAAATGCAAAAAAATGCAAAAAAAAATGCAAAAAAAATGCAAAAAAATGCAAAAAAAAATGCAAAAAAATGCAAAAAAAAATGCAAAAAAATGCAAAAAAATGCCAAAAAAAATGCAAAAAAAAATGCAAAAAAAATGCAAAAAAATGCAAAAAAATTATGCAAAAAAATATGCAAAAAAAATGCAAAAAAATGCAAAAAAAACCCACAAAAAATGCAAAAAAAATGCAAAAAAAAATGCAAAAAAAATGCAAAAAAATGCAAAAAAAAATGTAAAAAAAAATGCAAAAAAATGCAAAAAAAAAAGCAAAAAAAAATGCAAAAAAAATGCAAAAAAATGCAAAAAAAATGCAAAAAAAAATGCAAAAAAAATGCAAAAAAATGCAAAAAAAATGCAAAAAAAAAATGCAAAAAAAATGCAAAAAAAATGCAAAAAAAATGCAAAAAAAAATGCAAAAAAAAATGCAAAAAAAATGCAAAAAAATGCAAAAAAAAATGCAAAAAAATGCAAAAAAAAATGCAAAAAAATGCAAAAAAAATGCAAAAAAATGCAAAAAAAATGTAAAAAAATGCAAAAAAAAATGCAAAAAAAATGCAAAAAAATGCAAAAAAAAAATGCAAAAAAATGCAAAAAAATGCAAAAAAATGCAAAAAAAATGTAAAAAAAAATGCAAAAAAATGCAAAAAAAAAGCAAAAAAATATGCAAAAAAAATGCAAAAAAAAATGCAAAAAAATGCAAAAAAAATGCAAAAAAAAATGCAAAAAAAATGCAAAAAAAATGCAAAAAAAATGCAAAAAAAATGCAAAAAAAATGCAAAAAAATGCAAAAAAAAATGCAAAAAAAATGCAAAAAAATGCAAAAAAAAATGCAAAAAAATGCAAAAAAAAATGCAAAAAATGCAAAAAAATGCCAAAAAAAATGCAAAAAAAAATGCAAAAAAAATGCAAAAAAATGCAAAAAAATTATGCAAAAAAATATGCAAAAAAAATGCAAAAAAATGCAAAAAAAATGCAAAAAAAAACCCACAAAAAATGCAAAAAAAATGCAAAAAAAAATGCAAAAAAAATGCAAAAAAATGCAAAAAAAATGCAAAAAAAATGCAAAAAAATGCAAAAAAAAATGCAAAAAATGCAAAAAAATGCAAAAAAAAATGCAAAAAAAATGCAAAAAAATGCAAAAAAAAATGCAAAAAAATGCAAAAAAAAATGCAAAAAAAATGCAAAAAAAACCCCACAAAAAATGCATAAAAAATGCAAAAAAAAATGCAAAAAAATGCAAAAAAACCCCACAAAAAATGCAAAAAAAAATGCAAAAAAACCCCACAAAAAATGCATAAAAAATGCAAAAAAAAAATGCAAAAAAATGCAAAAAAATGCCAAAAAAAATGCAAAAAAAAATGCAGAAAAAATGCAAAAAAATGCAAAAAAATTATGCAAAAAAATATGCAAAAAAAATGCAAAAAAATGCAAAAAAAATGCAAAAAAAACCCCACAAAAAATGCAAAAAAAATGCAAAAAAAAATGCAAAAAAAATGCAAAAAATGCAAAAAAAAATGTAAAAAAAAATGCAAAAAAATGCAAAAAAAAAGCAAAAAAAATATGCAAAAAAAATGCAATAAAAATGCAAAAAAATGCAAAAAAAAATGCAAAAAAAAATGCAAAAAAATGCAAAAAAAATGCAAAAAAATGCAAAAAAAAATGCAAAAAAAAATGCAAAAAAAATGCAAAAAAATGCAAAAAAAATGCAAAAAATGCAAAAAAAAAATGCAAAAAAATGCAAAAAAAATGCAAAAAAATGCAAAAAAATGCAAAAAAATGCAAAAAAAAAATGCAAAAAAAATGCAAAAAAATGCAAAAAAAAAATGCAAAAAAAATGCAAAAAAATGCAAAAAAAAATGCAAAAAAAATGCAAAAAAATGCAAAAAAAATGCAAAAAAATGCAAAAAAAAAATGCAAAAAAATGCAAAAAAATGCCAAAAAAAATGCAAAAAAAAATGCAAAAAAATGCAAAAAAATGCAAAAAAATTATGCAAAAAAATATGCAAAAAAAATGCAAAAAATGCAAAAAAAATGCAAAAAAAACCCACAAAAAATGCAAAAAAATGCAAAAAAAAATGCAAAAAAAATGCAAAAAAATGCAAAAAAAAATGCAAAAAAAATGCAAAAAAAATGCAAAAAAATGCAAAAAAAAATGCAAAAAAAAATGCAAAAAAAATGCAAAAAAATGCAAAAAAAAATGCAAAAAATGCAAAAAAAAATGCAAAAAAATGCAAAAAAAAATGCAAAAAAATGCAAAAAAAAATGCAAAAAAAATGCAAAAAAAAAATGCAAAAAAAAATGCAAAAAAATGCAAAAAAAAAATGCAAAAAAATGCAAAAAAATGCAAAAAAAATGCAAAAAAAATGCAAAAAAATGCAAAAAAAAATGCAAAAAAATGCAAAAAAAATGCAAAAAAATGCAAAAAAACCCCACAAAAAATGCATAAAAAATGCAAAAAAAAATGCAAAAAAAAATGCAAAAAAACCCCACAAAAAATGCAAAAAAAATGCAAAAAAAATGCAAAAAAAAATGCAAAAAAATGCAAAAAAACCCCACAAAAAATGCATAAAAAATGCAAAAAAAAAATGCAAAAAAATGCAAAAAAATGCCAAAAAAAAATGCAAAAAAAAATGCAGAAAAAATGCAAAAAAATGCAAAAAAATTATGCAAAAAAATATGCAAAAAAAATGCAAAAAAATGCAAAAAAAATGCAAAAAAAACCCACAAAAAATGCAAAAAAAAATGCAAAAAAAAATGCAAAAAAAATGCAAAAAAATGCAAAAAAAAAATGTAAAAAAAAATGCAAAAAAATGCAAAAAAAAAAGCAAAAAAATATGCAAAAAAATGCAAAAAAATGCAAAAAAAATGCAAAAAAAAATGCAAAAAAAAATGCAAAAAAAATGCAAAAAAATGCAAAAAAAATGCAAAAAAAAATGCAAAAAAAATGCAAAAAAAATGCAAAAAAAAATGCAAAAAAAAATGCAAAAAAAATGCAAAAAAATGCAAAAAAATTATGCAAAAAAATATGCAAAAAAAATGCAAAAAAATGCAAAAAAAATGCAAAAAAACCCCACAAAAAATGCAAAAAAAAAATGCAAAAAAAATGCAAAAAAAATGCAAAAAAAATGCAAAAAAAAATGTAAAAAAAAAATGCAAAAAAATGCAAAAAAAAAAGCAAAAAAAATGCAAAAATGCAAAAAAATGCAAAAAAAATGCAAAAAAAAATGCAAAAAAAATGCAAAAAAAAATGCAAAAAAAATGCAAAAAAAATGCAAAAAAAAATGCAAAAAAAATGCAAAAAAATGCAAAAAAAAATGCAAAAAAATGCAAAAAAAAATGCAAAAAAATGCAAAAAAAAAAATGCAAAAAAATGCAAAAAAAATGTAAAAAAATGCAAAAAAAAAATGCAAAAAAAATGCAAAAAAATGCAAAAAAAAAATGCAAAAAAATGCAAAAAAATGCAAAAAAAATGCAAAAAAAACCCACAAAAAATGCAAAAAAAATGCAAAAAAAATGCAAAAAAATGCAAAAAAAAATGCAAAAAAAAATGCAAAAAAATGCAAAAAAAATGCAAAAAAAATGCAAAAAAATGCAAAAAAAATGCAAAAAAACCCCACAAAAAATGCAAAAAAAAATGCAAAAAAAAATGCAAAAAAAATGCAAAAAAATGCAAAAAAAAATGTAAAAAAAATGCAAAAAAATGCAAAAAAAAAAGCAAAAAAAATATGCAAAAAAAATGCAAAAAAAATGCAAAAAAATGCAAAAAAAAATGCAAAAAAAATGCAAAAAAATGCAAAAAAAATGCAAAAAAATGCAAAAAATGCAAAAAAAAATGCAAAAAAAATGCAAAAAAATGCAAAAAAAATGCAAAAAAAACCCACAAAAAATGCAAAAAAAATGCAAAAAAAAATGCAAAAAAAATGCAAAAAAATGCAAAAAAAAATGCAAAAAAAATGCAAAAAAATGCAAAAAAAAAATGCAAAAAATGCAAAAAAAATGCAAAAAAAAATGCAAAAAAAATGCAAAAAAATGCAAAAAAAAATGCAAAAAAATGCAAAAAAAAATGCAAAAAAATGCAAAAAAACCCCACAAAAAATGCATAAAAAATGCAAAAAAAATGCAAAAAAATGCAAAAAAACCCCACAAAAAATGCAAAAAAAAATGCAAAAAAACCCCACAAAAAATGCATAAAAAATGCAAAAAAAAAAATGCAAAAAAATGCAAAAAAATGCCAAAAAAAATGCAAAAAAAAATGCAGAAAAAATGCAAAAAAATGCAAAAAAATTATGCAAAAAAATATGCAAAAAAAATGCAAAAAAATGCAAAAAAATGCAAAAAAACCCCACAAAAAATGCAAAAAAAATGCAAAAAAAAATGCAAAAAAAATGCAAAAAAATGCAAAAAAAAATGTAAAAAAAAATGCAAAAAAATGCAAAAAAAAAGCAAAAAAATATGCAAAAAAAATGCAATAAAAAATGCAAAAAAATGCAAAAAAAAATGCAAAAAAAAATGCAAAAAAAATGCAAAAAAAATGCAAAAAAATGCAAAAAAAAATGCAAAAAAAAATGCAAAAAAAATGCAAAAAAATGCAAAAAAAATGCAAAAAAATGCAAAAAAAAAATGCAAAAAAATGCAAAAAAAATGCAAAAAAATGCAAAAAAAATGCAAAAAAATGCAAAAAAAAAATGCAAAAAAAATGCAAAAAAATGCAAAAAAAAAATGCAAAAAAAATGCAAAAAAATGCAAAAAAAAATGCAAAAAAAATGCAAAAAAATGCAAAAAAAAATGCAAAAAAATGCAAAAAAAAATGCAAAAAAATGCAAAAAAATGCCAAAAAAAATGCAAAAAAAAATGCAAAAAAAATGCAAAAAAATGCAAAAAAATTATGCAAAAAAATATGCAAAAAAAATGCAAAAAAATGCAAAAAAAATGCAAAAAAAACCCACAAAAAATGCAAAAAAAATGCAAAAAAAAATGCAAAAAAAATGCAAAAAAATGCAAAAAAAAATGCAAAAAAAATGCAAAAAAAATGCAAAAAAATGCAAAAAAAATGCAAAAAAAAATGCAAAAAAAATGCAAAAAAATGCAAAAAAAAATGCAAAAAAATGCAAAAAAAAATGCAAAAAAATGCAAAAAAAATGCAAAAAAATGCAAAAAAAATGCAAAAAAATGCAAAAAAAAAATGCAAAAAAAATGCAAAAAAATGCAAAAAAAAAATGCAAAAAAATGCAAAAAAATGCAAAAAAAAATGCAAAAAAAATGCAAAAAAATGCAAAAAAAAATGCAAAAAAATGCAAAAAAAATGCAAAAAAATGCAAAAAAACCCCACAAAAAATGCATAAAAAATGCAAAAAAAAATGCAAAAAAATGCAAAAAAACCCCACAAAAAATGCAAAAAAAAATGCAAAAAAAATGCAAAAAAAAATGCAAAAAAATGCAAAAAAACCCCACAAAAAATGCATAAAAAATGCAAAAAAAAAATGCAAAAAAATGCAAAAAAATGCCAAAAAAAATGCAAAAAAAAATGCAGAAAAAATGCAAAAAAATGCAAAAAAATTATGCAAAAAAATATGCAAAAAAAATGCAAAAAAATGCAAAAAAAATGCAAAAAAAACCCACAAAAAATGCAAAAAAAATGCAAAAAAAAATGCAAAAAAAATGCAAAAAAATGCAAAAAAAAATGTAAAAAAAAATGCAAAAAAATGCAAAAAAAAAAGCAAAAAAATATGCAAAAAAAATGCAAAAAAATGCAAAAAAAATGCAAAAAAAAATGCAAAAAAAATGCAAAAAAAATGCAAAAAAATGCAAAAAAAATGCAAAAAAAAATGCAAAAAAAATGCAAAAAAATGCAAAAAAAAATGCAAAAAAAAATGCAAAAAAAATGCAAAAAAATGCAAAAAAATTATGCAAAAAAATATGCAAAAAAAATGCAAAAAAATGCAAAAAAAATGCAAAAAAACCCCACAAAAAATGCAAAAAAAATGCAAAAAAAAATGCAAAAAAAATGCAAAAAAATGCAAAAAAAAATGTAAAAAAAAATGCAAAAAAATGCAAAAAAAAAAGCAAAAAAAAATGCAAAAAAAATGCAAAAAAATGCAAAAAAAATGCAAAAAAAATGCAAAAAAAAATGCAAAAAAAATGCAAAAAAAATGCAAAAAAATGCAAAAAAAATGCAAAAAAAAATGCAAAAAAAATGCAAAAAAATGCAAAAAAAAATGCAAAAAAATGCAAAAAAAAATGCAAAAAAATGCAAAAAAAATGCAAAAAAATGCAAAAAAAATGTAAAAAAATGCAAAAAAAAAATGCAAAAAAAATGCAAAAAAATGCAAAAAAAAAATGCAAAAAAATGCAAAAAAATGCAAAAAAAATGCAAAAAAAACCCACAAAAAATGCAAAAAAAATGCAAAAAAAATGCAAAAAAATGCAAAAAAAAATGCAAAAAAAAATGCAAAAAAATGCAAAAAAAATGCAAAAAAAATGCAAAAAAATGCAAAAAAATGCAAAAAAACCCCACAAAAAATGCAAAAAAAAATGCAAAAAAAAATGCAAAAAAAATGCAAAAAAATGCAAAAAAAAATGTAAAAAAAATGCAAAAAAATGCAAAAAAAAAAGCAAAAAAATATGCAAAAAAAATGCAAAAAAAATGCAAAAAAATGCAAAAAAAAATGCAAAAAAAAATGCAAAAAAAATGCAAAAAAAATGCAAAAAAATGCAAAAAAAATGCAAAAAAAAATGCAAAAAAAATGCAAAAAAATGCAAAAAAAAATGCAAAAAAATGCAAAAAAAAATGCAAAAAAATGCAAAAAAAATGCAAAAAAATGCAAAAAAATGCAAAAAAATGCAAAAAAAAAATGCAAAAAAAATGCAAAAAAATGCAAAAAAAAAATGCAAAAAAAATGCAAAAAAATGCAAAAAAAAATGCAAAAAAAATGCAAAAAAATGCAAAAAAAAATGCAAAAAAATGCAAAAAAAAATGCAAAAAAATGCAAAAAAATGCCAAAAAAAATGCAAAAAAAAATGCAAAAAAAATGCAAAAAAATGCAAAAAAATTATGCAAAAAAATATGCAAAAAAAATGCAAAAAAATGCAAAAAAAATGCAAAAAAAACCCACAAAAAATGCAAAAAAAATGCAAAAAAAAATGCAAAAAAAATGCAAAAAAATGCAAAAAAAATGCAAAAAAAATGCAAACAAAATGCAAAAAAATGCAAAAAAAATGCAAAAAAAAATGCAAAAAAAATGCAAAAAAATGCAAAAAAAAATGCAAAAAAATGCAAAAAAAAATGCAAAAAAATGCAAAAAAAATGCAAAAAAATGCAAAAAAAATGCAAAAAAATGCAAAAAAAAAATGCAAAAAAAATGCAAAAAAATGCAAAAAAAAAATGCAAAAAAATGCAAAAAAATGCAAAAAAAAATGCAAAAAAAATGCAAAAAAATGCAAAAAAAAATGCAAAAAAATGCAAAAAAAAATGCAAAAAAATGCAAAAAAACCCCACAAAAAATGCATAAAAAATGCAAAAAAAAATGCAAAAAAATGCAAAAAAACCCCACAAAAAATGCAAAAAAAAATGCAAAAAAAATGCAAAAAAATGCAAAAAAAAATGCAAAAAAACCCCACAAAAAATGCAAAAAAAATGCAAAAAAAAATGCAAAAAAAATGCAAAAAAATGCAAAAAAAAAATGTAAAAAAAAATGCAAAAAAATGCAAAAAAAAAAGCAAAAAAATATGCAAAAAAAATGCAAAAAAATGCAAAAAAAATGCAAAAAAAAATGCAAAAAAAATGCAAAAAAATGCAAAAAAAAATGCAAAAAAATGCAAAAAAAATGCAAAAAAATGCAAAAAAAAATGCAAAAAAATGCAAAAAAAAATGCAAAAAAATGCAAAAAAAAATGCAAAAAAAATGCAAAAAAAATGCAAAAAAATGCAAAAAAAACCCACAAAAAATGCAAAAAAAAATGCAAAAAAAAATGCAAAAAAAATGCAAAAAAAATGCAAAAAAATGCAAAAAAAACCCACAAAAAATGCAAAAAAAAATGCAAAAAAAAATGCAAAAAAAATGCAAAAAAATGCAAAAAAAAATGTAAAAAAAAATGCAAAAAAATGCAAAAAAAAATGCAAAAAAACCCCACAAAAAAATGCAAAAAAAATGCAAAAAAAAATGCAAAAAAAATGCAAAAAAATGCAAAAAAAAATGTAAAAAAAAATGCAAAAAAATGCAAAAAAAAAAGCAAAAAAATATGCAAAAAAATGCAAAAAAAAATGCAAAAAAAATGCAAAAAAAAATGCAAAAAAATGCAAAAAAAATGCAAAAAAATGCAAAAAAAAATGCAAAAAAATGCAAAAAAAAATGCAAAAAAAATGCAAAAAAAATGCAAAAAAATGCAAAAAAAACCCACAAAAAATGCAAAAAAAAATGCAAAAAAAAATGCAAAAAAAATGCAAAAAAAATGCAAAAAAATGCAAAAAAAACCCACAAAAAATGCAAAAAAAAATGCAAAAAAAAATGCAAAAAAAATGCAAAAAAATGCAAAAAAAAATGTAAAAAAAAATGCAAAAAAATGCAAAAAAAAAAGCAAAAAAATATGCAAAAAAAATGCAAAAAAAAATGCAAAAAAATGCAAAAAAAAATGCAAAAAAAAATGCAAAAAAAATGCAAAAAAAATGCAAAAAAATGCAAAAAAAATGCAAAAAAAAATGCAAAAAAAATGCAAAAAAATGCAAAAAAAAATGCAAAAAAATGCAAAAAAAAATGCAAAAAAATGCAAAAAAAATGCAAAAAAATGCAAAAAAAATGCAAAAAAATGCAAAAAAAAAATGCAAAAAAAATGCAAAAAAATGCAAAAAAAAAATGCAAAAAAAATGCAAAAAAATGCAAAAAAAAATGCAAAAAAAATGCAAAAAAATGCAAAAAAAAATGCAAAAAAATGCAAAAAAAAATGCAAAAAAATGCAAAAAAATGCAAAAAAAATGCAAAAAAAAATGCAAAAAAAATGCAAAAAAATATGCAAAAAAATTATGCAAAAAAATATGCAAAAAAAATGCAAAAAAATGCAAAAAAAATGCAAAAAAAATGCAAAAAAAATGCAAAAAAATGCAAAAAAAAATGCAAAAAAAAATGCAAAAAAAATGCAAAAAAATGCAAAAAAAAATGCAAAAAAATGCAAAAAAAATGCAAAAAAAAATGCAAAAAAAATGCAAAAAAATGCAAAAAAAAATGCAAAAAAATGCAAAAAAAATGCAAAAAAAATGCAAAAAAATGCAAAAAAAATGCAAAAAAATGCAAAAAAAAAAATGCAAAAAAAATGCAAAAAAAAATGCAAAAAAAATGCAAAAAAATATGCAAAAAAATGCAAAAAAAAATGCAAAAAAATGCAAAAAATGCAAAAAAAATGCAAAAAAAAATGCAAAAAAAATGCAAAAAAATGCAAAAAAATTATGCAAAAAAATATGCAAAAAAAATGCAAAAAAATGCAAAAAAAATGCAAAAAAAATGCAAAAAAAAAAATGCAAAAAAAATGCAAAAAAATGCAAAAAAATGCAAAAAAAATGCAAAAAAAAATGCAAAAAAAATGCAAAAAAATGCAAAAAAATGCAAAAAAAAATGCAAAAAAATGCAAAAAAATGCAAAAAAAACCCACAAAAAATGCAAAAAAAATGCAAAAAAAAATGCAAAAAAATGCAAAAAAACCCCACAAAAAATGCAAAAAAAATGCAAAAAAAATGCAAAAAAATGCAAAAAAACCCCACAAAAATGCAAAAAAAATGCAAAAAAAATGCAAAAAAAAATGCAAAAAAAATGCAAAAAAAATGCAAAAAAAATGCAAAAAAAATGCAAAAAAATGCAAAAAAAATGCAAAAAAATGCAAAAAAATGCAAAAAAATTATGCAAAAAAATATGCAAAAAAAATGCAAAAAAATGCAAAAAAATGCAAAAAAAATGCAAAAAAAATGCAAAAAAAATGAAAAAAAAATGCAAAAAAATGCAAAAAAATGCAAAAAAAAATGCAAAAAAAATGCAAAAAAAAATGCAAAAAAAAATGCAAAAAAAAATGCAAAAAAAATGCAAAAAAATGCAAAAAAAATGCTAAAAAAATGCAAAAAAAAATGCAAAAAAAATGCAAAAAAATGCAAAAAAAATGCAAAAAAAAATGCAAAAAAAAATGCAAAAAAATGCAAAAAAAATGCAAAAAAAAATGCAAAAAAATGCAAAAAAAATGCAAAAAAATGCAAAAAAAAAATGCAAAAAAAATGCAAAAAAATGCAAAAAAATGCAAAAAAAAATGCAAAAAAAAATGCAAAAGAATACAAAAAAATGCAAAAAAAATGCAAAAAAAATATGCAAAAAAATATGCAAAAAAAATGCAAAAAAAATGCAAAAAAATGCAAAAAAAATGCAAAAAAATGCAAAAAAAATGCAAAAAAAATGCAAAAAAAATGCAAAAAAAATGCAAAAAAATGCAAAAAAAAATGCAAAAAAATGCAAAAAAAATGCAAAAAAAAATGCAAAAAAAATGCAAAAAAATGCAAAAAAATTATGCAAAAAAATATGCAAAAAAAATGCAAAAAAATGCAAAAAAATGCAAAAAAAATGCAAAAAAAATGCAAAAAAAATGCAAAAAAAATGCAAAAAAAAACCACAAAAAATGCAAAAAAAATGCAAAAAAAAATGCAAAAAAAATGCAAAAAATGCAAAAAAAAATGCAAAAAAAAATGCAAAAAAAATGCAAAAAAATGCAAAAAAAAATGCAAAAAAAATGCAAAAAAAATGCAAAAAAAATGCAAAAAAAATGCAAAAAAATGCAAAAAAAAATGCAAAAAAAATGCAAAAAAAAAATGCAAAAAAAATGCAAAAAAATGCAAAAAAAATGCAAAAAAAATGCAAAAAAATGCAAAAAAAATGCAAAAAAATGCAAAAAAAAATGCAAAAAAAATGCAAAAAAAATTGCAAAAAAAAGCAAAAAAATGCAAAAAAATGCAAAAAAAATGCAAAAAAAAATGCAAAAAAAAATGCAAAAAAAAATGCAAAAAAATGCAAAAAAACCCCACAAAAAAATGCAAAAAAAATGCAAAAAAAAATGCAAAAAAAATGCAAAAAAATGCAAAAAAAAATGCAAAAAAAATGCAAAAAAAATGCAAAAAAATGCAAAAAAAAATGCAAAAAAAAATGCAAAAAAATGCAAAAAAAATGCAAAAAAAATGCAAAAAAAATGCAAAAAAAATGCAAAAAAATGCAAAAAAAATGCAAAAAAATGCAAAAAAAAATGCAAAAAAATGCAAAAAAATGCAAAAAAAATGCAAAAAAAAATGCAAAAAAAATGCAAAAAAAAAAAATATGCAAAAAAATATGCAAAAAAATATGCAAAAAAAATGCAAAAAAATGCAAAAAAATGCAAAAAAAATGCAAAAAAAATGCAAAAAAATGCAAAAAAAAATGCAAAAAAAAATGCAAAAAAAATGCAAAAAAATGCAAAAAAAAATGCAAAAAAATGCAAAAAAAATGCAAAAAAAATGCAAAAAAATGCAAAAAAAAATGCAAAAAAATGCAAAAAAAAAATGCAAAAAAAATGCAAAAAAAATGCAAAAAAAATGCAAAAAAATATGCAAAAAAATGCAAAAAAAAATGCAAAAAAATGCAAAAAAATGCAAAAAAATGCAAAAAAAAATGCAAAAAAATTATGCAAAAAAATATGCAAAAAAAATGCAAAAAAAATGCAAAAAAAATTGCAAAAAAAATGCAAAAAAAATGCAAAAAAATGCAAAAAAATGCAAAAAAATGCAAAAAAAATGCAAAAAAATGCAAAAAAAATGCAAAAAAAAATGCAAAAAAATGCAAAAAGATGCAAAAAAATGCAAAAAAATGCAAAAAAAAAATGCAAAAAAAATGCAAAAAAATGCAAAAAAATGCAAAAAAAATGCAAAAAAAAATGCAAAAAAAATGCAAAAAAATGCAAAAAAATGCAAAAAAAAATGCAAAAAAATGCAAAAAAAATGCAAAAAAACCCCACAAAAAATGCAAAAAAAATGCAAAAAAAAATGCAAAAAAATGCAAAAAAAACCCACAAAAAATGCAAAAAAAATGCAAAAAAAATGCAAAAAAATGCAAAAAACCCCACAAAAATGCAAAAAAAATGCAAAAAAAAATGCAAAAAAAAATGCAAAAAAAATGCAAAAAAAATGCAAAAAAAATGCAAAAAAAATGCAAAAAAATGCAAAAAAAATGCAAAAAAAAATGCAAAAAAATGCAAAAAAATGCAAAAAATTATGCAAAAAAATATGCAAAAAAAATGCAAAAAAATGCAAAAAAATGCAAAAAAAAATGCAAAAAAAATGCAAAAAAAATGCAAAAAAAATGCAAAAAAATGCAAAAAAATGCAAAAAAAATGCAAATAAAATGCAAAAAAAAATGCAAAAAAAAATGCAAAAAAAAAATGCAAAAAAAATGCAAAAAAATGCAAAAAAAATGCAAAAAAAATGCAAAAAAAAATGCAAAAAAAATGCAAAAAAATGCAAAAAAAATGCAAAAAAAAAATGCAAAAAAAAATGCAAAAAAATGCAAAAAAAATGCAAAAAAAAATGCAAAAAAATGCAAAAAAAATGCAAAAAAATGCAAAAAAAAAATGCAAAAAAAATGCAAAAAAATGCAAAAAAATGCAAAAAAAAATGCAAAAAAAAATGCAAAAAAATACAAAAAAATGCAAAAAAATGCAAAAAAAATATGCAAAAAAATATGCAAAAAAAATGCAAAAAAAATGCAAAAAAATGCAAAAAAAATGCAAAAAAATGCAAAAAAAAATGCAAAAAAAAATGCAAAAAAATGCAAAAAAAATGCAAAAAAATGCAAAAAAAATGCAAAAAAATGCAAAAAAATGCAAAAAAAATGCAAAAAAAATGCAAAAAAAAATGCAAAAAAAATGCAAAAAAATGCAAAAAAAATGCAAAAAAATGCAAAAAAAATGCAAAAAAAAATGCAAAAAAAATGCAAAAAAATGCAAAAAAATTATGCAAAAAAATATGCAAAAAAAATGCAAAAAAATGCAAAAAAATGCAAAAAAAATGCAAAAAAAATGCAAAAAAAATGCAAAAAAAATGCAAAAAAATCCAAAAAAATGCCAAAAAAAATGCAAAAAAATATGCAAAAAAAATGCAAAAAAAATGCAAAAAAAATGCAAAAAAATGCAAAAAAAATGCAAAAAAATGCAAAAAAAAATGCAAAAAAATGCAAAAAAAATGCAAAAAAATGCAAAAAAAAAATGCAAAAAAAATGCAAAAAAATGCAAAAAAATGCAAAAAAAATGCAAAAAAAAATGCAAAAAAATGCAAAAAAAATGCAAAAAAAATGCAAAAAAATGCAAAAAAAATGCAAAAAAAATGCAAAAAAAAATGCAAAAAAAATGCAAAAAAATGCAAAAAAAATGCAAAAAAAATGCAAAAAAAAATGCAAAAAAAATGCAAAAAAATGCAAAAAAAATGCAAAAAAAAAATGCAAAAAAAATGCAAAAAAATGCAAAAAAAATGCAAAAAAAAATGCAAAAAAATGCAAAAAAATGCAAAAAAAATGCAAAAAAAAATGCAAAAAAAATGCAAAAAAATGCAAAAAAAATGCAAAAAAAAATGCAAAAAAAAGCAAAAAAATGCAAAAAAAATGCAAAAAAATGCAAAAAAAAATGCAAAAAAAAATGCAAAAAAATGCAAAAAAACCCCACAAAAAATGCAAAAAAAATGCAAAAAAAATGCAAAAAAAAATGCAAAAAAATGCAAAAAAAATGCAAAAAAATGCAAAAAAAAAATGCAAAAAAATGCAAAAAAATCCAAAAAAATGCCAAAAAAAATGCAAAAAAAATATGCAAAAAATATGCAAAAAAAATGCAAAAAAAATGCAAAAAAATGCAAAAAAAAATGCAAAAAAATGCAAAAAAAAATGCAAAAAAATATGCAAAAAAATGCAAAAAAATGCAAAAAAATGCAAAAAAAAATGCAAAAAAAATGCAAAAAAATGCAAAAAAAAATGCAAAAAAAATGCAAAAAAAAATGCAAAAAAAATGCAAAAAAATGCAAAAAAAATGCAAAAAAAATGCAAAAAAAAATGCAAAAAAAATGCAAAAAAATGCAAAAAAAAATGCAAAAAAAATGCAAAAAAAAATGCAAAAAAAATGCAAAAAAATGCAAAAAAAATGCAAAAAAAAAATGCAAAAAAAAATGCAAAAAAATGCAAAAAAATGCAAAAAAAAAAGCAAAAAAATGCAAAAAAATGCAAAAAAATGCAAAAAAAAAATGCAAAAAAATGCAAAAAAATGCAAAAAAAATGCAAAAAAAATGCAAAAAAATGCAAAAAAAATGCAAAAAAATGCAAAAAAAATGCAAAAAAAATGCAAAAAAAAATGCAAAAAAAAGCAAAAAAATGCAAAAAAATGCAAAAAAAATGCAAAAAAAATGCAAAAAAAAATGCAAAAAAAAATGCAAAAAAATGCAAAAAAAACCCCACAAAAAATGCAAAAAAAATGCAAAAAAAATGCAAAAAAAATGCAAAAAAATGCAAAAAAAATGCAAAAAAATGCAAAAAAAATGCAAAAAAAAATGCAAAAAAATGCAAAAAAATTATGCAAAAAAATATGCAAAAAAAATGCAAAAAAATGCAAAAAAATGCAAAAAAATGCAAAAAAATGCAAAAAAAATGCAAAAAAAAATGCAAAAAAATGCAAAAAAATGCAAAAAAATTATGCAAAAAAATATGCAAAAAAAATGCAAAAAAATGCAAAAAAATGCAAAAAAAATGCAAAAAAAATGCAAAAAAATCCAAAAAAATGCCAAAAAAAATGCAAAAAAATATGCAAAAAATATGCAAAAAAAATGCAAAAAAATGCAAAAAAATGCAAAAAAAATGCAAAAAAATGCAAAAAAAATGCAAAAAAATGCAAAAAAAATGCAAAAAAATGCAAAAAAAAAATGCAAAAAAAATGCAAAAAAATGCAAAAAAATGCAAAAAAAATGCAAAAAAAAATGCAAAAAAAAAATGCAAAAAAAATGCAAAAAAATGCAAAAAAAAAATACAAAAAAAAATGCAAAAAAAATGCAAAAAAATGCAAAAAAAATGCAAAAAAAAAATGCAAAAAAAAATGCAAAAAAATGCAAAAAAAAATGCAAAAAAAAATGCAAAAAAATGCAAAAAAAATGCAAAAAAATGCAAAAAAAAAATGCAAAAAAAATGCAAAAAAATCCAAAAAAATGCCAAAAAAACTGCAAAAAAAATATGCAAAAAATATGCAAAAAAAAAAGAAAAAAATGCAAAAAAATGCAAAAAAAAATGCAAAAAAATGCAAAAAAAAATGCAAAAAAATATGCAAAAAAATGCAAAAAAAATGCAAAAAAATGCAAAAAAAAAATGCAAAAAAAATGCAAAAAAATGCAAAAAAAAATGCAAAAAAAATGCAAAAAAAAATGCAAAAAAAATGCAAAAAAATGCAAAAAAAATGCAAAAAAATGCAAAAAAAATGCAAAAAAAATGCAAAAAAAAATGCAAAAAAATGCAAAAAAATGCAAAAAAAATGCAAAAAAAATGCAAAAAAAAAATGCAAAAAAATGCAAAAAAATGCAAAAAAAATGCAAAAAAAAAATGCAAAAAAAATGCAAAAAAATGCAAAAAAAAATGCAAAAAAAAATGCAAAAAAATGCAAAAAAAATGCAAAAAAATGCAAAAAAAATGCAAAAAAATGCAAAAAAAAATGCAAAAAAAAAGCAAAAAAATGCAAAAAAATGCAAAAAAAATGCAAAAAAAATGCAAAAAAAAATGCAAAAAAAAATGCAAAAAAATGCAAAAAAACCCCACAAAAAATGCAAAAAAAATGCAAAAAAAAATGCAAAAAAAATGCAAAAAAATGCAAAAAAAAATGCAAAAAAAATGCAAAAAAAATGCAAAAAAAATGCAAAAAAAATGCAAAAAAAATGCAAAAAAATGCAAAAAAAATGCAAAAAAAAATGCAAAAAAAAATGCAAAAAAAAAATGCAAAAAAATGCAAAAAAATGCAAAAAAAAAATGCAAAAAAAATGCAAAAAAATGCAAAAAAAATGCAAAAAAAAATGCAAAAAAATGCAAAAAAAATGCAAAAAAATGCAAAAAAAAAATGCAAAAAAATGCAAAAAAATGCAAAAAAATGCAAAAAAAAATGCAAAAAAAAATGCAAAAAAATACAAAAAAATGCAAAAAAATGCAAAAAAAATGCAAAAAAATGCAAAAAAAAAAATGCAAAAAAAAAAATGCAAAAAAATGCAAAAAAATGCAAAAAAAAATGCAAAAAAATGCAAAAAAATGCAAAAAAAATTGCAAAAAAATGCAAAAAAATGCAAAAAAAATGCAAAAAAATGAAAAAAAAATGCAAAAAAAAAATGCAAAAAAAAATGCAAAAAAAATGCAAAAAAAGCAAAAAAAATGCAAAAAAAAAGCAAAAAAAATGCAAAAAAATGCAAAAAAATGCAAAAAAAAAATGCAAAAAAAATGCAAAAAAATGCAAAAAAAATGCAAAAAAATGCAAAAAAAATGCAAAAAAAATGCAAAAAAAAATGCAAAAAAAAGCAAAAAAATGCAAAAAAATGCAAAAAAAATGCAAAAAAAATGCAAAAAAAAAATGCAAAAAAAAATGCAAAAAAATGCAAAAAACCCCACAAAAAATGCAAAAAAAAATGCAAAAAAATGCAAAAAAAATGCAAAAAAAATGCAAAAAAAAATGCAAAAAAAATGCAAAAAAAATGCAAAAAAAATGCAAAAAAATGCAAAAAAAAATGCAAAAAAAATGCAAAAAAAAAATGCAAAAAAAAATGCAAAAAAATGCAAAAAAAATGCAAAAAAAAATGCAAAAAAAAATGCAAAAAAATGCAAAAAAAATGCAAAAAAATGCAAAAAAAATGCAAAAAAATGCAAAAAAAAAATGCAAAAAAAAATGCAAAAAAATGCAAAAAAATGCAAAAAAAAAATGCAAAAAAAATGCAAAAAAATGCAAAAAAAATTGCAAAAAAAATGCAAAAAAATGCAAAAAAAATGCAAAAAAATGCAAAAAAAAATGCAAAAAAAATGCAAAAAAATGCAAAAAAAATGCAAAAAAAAATGCAAAAAAATGCAAAAAAATGCAAAAAAATTATGCAAAAAAATATGCAAAAAAAATGCAAAAAAATGCAAAAAAATGCAAAAAAAAATGCAAAAAAAATGCAAAAAAAAAATGCAAAAAAAATGCAAAAAAATGCAAAAAAATGCAAAAAAAAATGCAAAAAAATGCAAAAAAAATGCAAAAAAAAATGCAAAAAAAATGCAAAAAAATGCAAAAAAATGCAAAAAAAAATGCAAATAAAATGCAAAAAAAATGCAAAAAAAAATGCAAAAAAAATGCAAAAAAATGCAAAAAAATGCAAAAAAAAATGCAAAAAAAAAATGCAAAAAAAATGCAAAAAAATGCAAAAAAATGCAAAAAAAAAATGCAAAAAAAAATGCAAAAAAATGCAAAAAAAATGCAAAAAAAAATGCAAAAAAATGCAAAAAAAATGCAAAAAAATGCAAAAAAAAAATGCAAAAAAAATGCAAAAAAATGCAAAAAAATGCAAAAAAAATGCAAAAAAAATGCAAAAAAATCCAAAAAAATGCCAAAAAAAATGCAAAAAAATATGCAAAAAATATGCAAAAAAAATGCAAAAAAATGCAAAAAAATGCAAAAAAAATGCAAAAAAATGCAAAAAAAAATGCAAAAAAATGCAAAAAAAATGCAAAAAAATGCAAAAAAAAAATGCAAAAAAAAATGCAAAAAAATGCAAAAAAATGCAAAAAAAATGCAAAAAAAAATGCAAAAAAAAAATGCAAAAAAAATGCAAAAAAATGCAAAAAAAAAATACAAAAAAAAATGCAAAAAAAATGCAAAAAAATGCAAAAAAAATGCAAAAAAAAAATGCAAAAAAAAATGCAAAAAAATGCAAAAAAAAATGCAAAAAAAAATGCAAAAAAATGCAAAAAAAATGCAAAAAAATGCAAAAAAAAAATGCAAAAAAAATGCAAAAAAATCCAAAAAAATGCCAAAAAAACTGCAAAAAAAATATGCAAAAAATATGCAAAAAAAAAAGAAAAAAATGCAAAAAAATGCAAAAAAAAATGCAAAAAAATGCAAAAAAAAATGCAAAAAAATATGCAAAAAAATGCAAAAAAAATGCAAAAAAATGCAAAAAAAAAATGCAAAAAAAATGCAAAAAAATGCAAAAAAAAATGCAAAAAAAATGCAAAAAAAAATGCAAAAAAAATGCAAAAAAATGCAAAAAAAATGCAAAAAAATGCAAAAAAAATGCAAAAAAAAATGCAAAAAAAATGCAAAAAAATGCAAAAAAAAATGCAAAAAAAATGCAAAAAAAAATGCAAAAAAAATGCAAAAAAATGCAAAAAAAAATGCAAAAAAAAAATGCAAAAAAAAATGCAAAAAAATGCAAAAAAATGCAAAAAAAAAAGCAAAAAAATGCAAAAAAATGCAAAAAAATGCAAAAAAAAAATGCAAAAAAATGCAAAAAAATGCAAAAAAAAATGCAAAAAAAATGCAAAAAAATGCAAAAAAAATGCAAAAAAATGCAAAAAAAATGCAAAAAAAATGCAAAAAAAAATGCAAAAAAAAGCAAAAAAATGCAAAAAAATGCAAAAAAAATGCAAAAAAAATGCAAAAAAAAAATGCAAAAAAAAATGCAAAAAAATGCAAAAAAAAACCCACAAAAAATGCAAAAAAAATGCAAAAAAAATGCAAAAAAAATGCAAAAAAATGCAAAAAAAATGCAAAAAAATGCAAAAAAAATGCAAAAAAAAATGCAAAAAAATGCAAAAAAATTATGCAAAAAAATATGCAAAAAAAATGCAAAAAAATGCAAAAAAATGCAAAAAAATGCAAAAAAATGCAAAAAAAATGCAAAAAAAAATGCAAAAAAAATGCAAAAAAATGCAAAAAATTATGCAAAAAAATATGCAAAAAAAATGCAAAAAAATGCAAAAAAATGCAAAAAAAATGCAAAAAAAATGCAAAAAAAATCCAAAAAAATGCCAAAAAAAATGCAAAAAAATATGCAAAAAATATGCAAAAAAAATGCAAAAAAATGCAAAAAAATGCAAAAAAAATGCAAAAAAATGCAAAAAAAAATGCAAAAAAATGCAAAAAAAATGCAAAAAAATGCAAAAAAAAAATGCAAAAAAAATGCAAAAAAATGCAAAAAAATGCAAAAAAAATGCAAAAAAAAATGCAAAAAAAAAATGCAAAAAAAATGCAAAAAAATGCAAAAAAAAAATACAAAAAAAAATGCAAAAAAAATGCAAAAAAATGCAAAAAAAAATGCAAAAAAAAAATGCAAAAAAAAATGCAAAAAAATGCAAAAAAAATGCAAAAAAAAATGCAAAAAAATGCAAAAAAAATGCAAAAAAATGCAAAAAAAAAATGCAAAAAAAAAATGCAAAAAAAAATGCAAAAAAATGCAAAAAAAAATGCAAAAAAAATGCAAAAAAATGCAAAAAAAATGCAAAAAAATGCAAAAAAAATGCAAAAAAATGCAAAAAAAAATGCAAAAAAAAGTAAAAAAATGCAAAAAAATGCAAAAAAAATGCAAAAAAAATGCAAAAAAAAATGCAAAAAAAAATGCAAAAAAATGCAAAAAAACCCCACAAAAAATGCAAAAAAAATGCAAAAAAAAATGCAAAAAAAATGCAAAAAAATGCAAAAAAAAATGCAAAAAAAAATGCAAAAAAAATGCAAAAAAAAATGCAAAAAAAAATGCAAAAAAAATGCAAAAAAATGCAAAAAAAATGCAAAAAAAATGCAAAAAAAAAATGCAAAAAAAATGCAAAAAAATGCAAAAAAAATGCAAAAAAAAAATGCAAAAAAAAAATGCAAAAAAATGCAAAAAAAATGCAAAAAAATGCAAAAAAAATGCAAAAAAATGCAAAAAAAAAATGCAAAAAAAAAATGCAAAAAAATGCAAAAAAATGCAAAAAAAAAATGCAAAAAAAAATGCAAAAAAATGCAAAAAAAAATTGCAAAAAAAATGCAAAAAAATGCAAAAAAAATGCAAAAAAATGCAAAAAAAAATGCAAAAAAAATGCAAAAAAATGCAAAAAAAATGCAAAAAAAAATGCAAAAAAAATGCAAAAAAATGCAAAAAAATTATGCAAAAAAATATGCAAAAAAATGCAAAAAAATGCAAAAAAAATGCAAAAAAAATGCAAAAAAAATGCAAAAAAAATGCAAAAAAAAATGCAAAAAAATGCAAAAAAAAATGCAAATAAAATGCAAAAAAAAATGCAAAAAAAAATGCAAAAAAAATGCAAAAAAATGCAAAAAAAATGCAAAAAAAAATGCAAAAAAAAAATGCAAAAAAAAATGCAAAAAAATGCAAAAAAATGCAAAAAAAAAATGCAAAAAAAATGCAAAAAAATGCAAAAAAAATGCAAAAAAAAATGCAAAAAAATGCAAAAAAAATGCAAAAAAATGCAAAAAAAAAATGCAAAAAAATGCAAAAAAATGCAAAAAAATGCAAAAAAAAATGCAAAAAAAAATGCAAAAAAATACAAAAAAATGCAAAAAAATGCAAAAAAAATGCAAAAAAATGCAAAAAAAAAATGCAAAAAAAAAATGCAAAAAAATGCAAAAAAATGCAAAAAAAAAATGCAAAAAAAATGCAAAAAAATGCAAAAAAAATTGCAAAAAAATGCAAAAAAATGCAAAAAAAAATGCAAAAAAATGAAAAAAAAAATGCAAAAAAAAAATGCAAAAAAAAATGCAAAAAAAAGCAAAAAAAATGCAAAAAAAAAAGCAAAAAAATGCAAAAAAATGCAAAAAAATGCAAAAAAAAAATGCAAAAAAAATGCAAAAAAAATGCAAAAAAAATGCAAAAAAATGCAAAAAAAATGCAAAAAAAATGCAAAAAAAAATGCAAAAAAAAGCAAAAAAATGCAAAAAAATGCAAAAAAAATGCAAAAAAAATGCAAAAAAAAATGCAAAAAAAAATGCAAAAAAATGCAAAAAACCCCACAAAAAATGCAAAAAAAATGCAAAAAAATGCAAAAAAAATGCAAAAAAAATGCAAAAAAAAATGCAAAAAAAATGCAAAAAAAAATGCAAAAAAAATGCAAAAAAAAATGCAAAAAAAATGCAAAAAAAAAATGCAAAAAAAAATGCAAAAAAATGCAAAAAAAATGCAAAAAAAAATGCAAAAAAAAAATGCAAAAAAATGCAAAAAAAAATGCAAAAAAATGCAAAAAAAATGCAAAAAAATGCAAAAAAAAAAATGCAAAAAAAAATGCAAAAAAATGCAAAAAAATGCAAAAAAAAAATGCAAAAAAAATGCAAAAAAATGCAAAAAAAATTGCAAAAAAAATGCAAAAAAATGCAAAAAAAATGCAAAAAAATGCAAAAAAAAATGCAAAAAAAATGCAAAAAAATGCAAAAAAAATGCAAAAAAAAATGCAAAAAAATGCAAAAAAATGCAAAAAAATTATGCAAAAAAATATGCAAAAAAAATGCAAAAAAATGCAAAAAAATGCAAAAAAATGCAAAAAAATGCAAAAAAATGCAAAAAAAATGCAAAAAAATGCAAAAAAATGCAAAAAAATGCAAAAAAAAATGCAAATAAAATGCAAAAAAAATGCAAAAAAAAATGCAAAAAAAATGCAAAAAAATGCAAAAAAAATGCAAAAAAAAATGCAAAAAAAAATGCAAAAAAAATGCAAAAAAATGCAAAAAAATGCAAAAAAAAAATGCAAAAAAAAATGCAAAAAAAATGCAAAAAAAAATGCAAAAAAAATGCAAAAAAAAAATGCAAAAAAAATGCAAAAAAATGCAAAAAAATGCAAAAAAAAATGCAAAAAAATGCAAAAAAAATGCAAAAAAAATGCAAAAAAAATGCAAAAAAAATGCAAAAAAATGCAAAAAAAAATGCAAATAAAATGCAAAAAAAATGCAAAAAAAAATGCAAAAAAAATGCAAAAAAATGCAAAAAAAATGCAAAAAAAAATGCAAAAAAAAATGCAAAAAAAATGCAAAAAAAAATGCAAAAAAAAATGCAAAAAAATGCAAAAAAACCCCACAAAAAATGCAAAAAAAATGCAAAAAAAAATGCAAAAAAAATGCAAAAAAATGCAAAAAAAAATGCAAAAAAAAATGCAAAAAAAATGCAAAAAAAATGCAAAAAAAATGCAAAAAAAATGCAAAAAAATGCAAAAAAAATGCAAAAAAAATGCAAAAAAAAAATGCAAAAAAAATGCAAAAAAATGCAAAAAAAATGCAAAAAAAAAATGCAAAAAAAAATGCAAAAAAATGCAAAAAAAATGCAAAAAAATGCAAAAAAAATGCAAAAAAATGCAAAAAAAAAATGCAAAAAAAAAATGCAAAAAAATGCAAAAAAATGCAAAAAAAAATGCAAAAAAAATGCAAAAAAATGCAAAAAAAATTGCAAAAAAAATGCAAAAAAATGCAAAAAAAATGCAAAAAAATGCAAAAAAAAATGCAAAAAAAATGCAAAAAAATGCAAAAAAAATGCAAAAAAAAATGCAAAAAAAATGCAAAAAAATGCAAAAAAATTATGCAAAAAAATATGCAAAAAAATGCAAAAAAATGCAAAAAAAATGCAAAAAAAATGCAAAAAAAATGCAAAAAAAATGCAAAAAAAATGCAAAAAAATGCAAAAAAAAATGCAAATAAAATGCAAAAAAAAATGCAAAAAAAAATGCAAAAAAAATGCAAAAAAATGCAAAAAAAATGCAAAAAAAAATGCAAAAAAAAATGCAAAAAAAAATGCAAAAAAATGCAAAAAAATGCAAAAAAAAAATGCAAAAAAAATGCAAAAAAATGCAAAAAAAATGCAAAAAAAAATGCAAAAAAATGCAAAAAAAATGCAAAAAAATGCAAAAAAAAAATGCAAAAAAATGCAAAAAAATGCAAAAAAATGCAAAAAAAAATGCAAAAAAAAATGCAAAAAAATACAAAAAAATGCAAAAAAATGCAAAAAAAATGCAAAAAAATGCAAAAAAAAAATGCAAAAAAAAAATGCAAAAAAATGCAAAAAAATGCAAAAAAAAAATGCAAAAAAAATGCAAAAAAATGCAAAAAAAATTGCAAAAAAATGCAAAAAAATGCAAAAAAAATGCAAAAAAATGAAAAAAAAAATGCAAAAAAAAAATGCAAAAAAAAATGCAAAAAAAAGCAAAAAAAATGCAAAAAAAAAAGCAAAAAAATGCAAAAAAATGCAAAAAAATGCAAAAAAAAAATGCAAAAAAAATGCAAAAAAATGCAAAAAAAATGCAAAAAAATGCAAAAAAAATGCAAAAAAAATGCAAAAAAAAATGCAAAAAAAAGCAAAAAAATGCAAAAAAATGCAAAAAAAATGCAAAAAAAATGCAAAAAAAAATGCAAAAAAAAATGCAAAAAAATGCAAAAAACCCCACAAAAAATGCAAAAAAAATGCAAAAAAATGCAAAAAAAATGCAAAAAAAATGCAAAAAAAAATGCAAAAAAAATGCAAAAAAAATGCAAAAAAATGCAAAAAAAAATGCAAAAAAAATGCAAAAAAAAAATGCAAAAAAAAATGCAAAAAAATGCAAAAAAAATGCAAAAAAAAATGCAAAAAAAAATGCAAAAAAATGCAAAAAAAATGCAAAAAAATGCAAAAAAAATGCAAAAAAATGCAAAAAAAAAATGCAAAAAAAAATGCAAAAAAATGCAAAAAAATGCAAAAAAAAAATGCAAAAAAAATGCAAAAAAATGCAAAAAAAATTGCAAAAAAAATGCAAAAAAATGCAAAAAAAATGCAAAAAAATGCAAAAAAAAATGCAAAAAAAATGCAAAAAAATGCAAAAAAAATGCAAAAAAAAATGCAAAAAAATGCAAAAAAATGCAAAAAAATTATGCAAAAAAATATGCAAAAAAAATGCAAAAAAATGCAAAAAAATGCAAAAAAAAATGCAAAAAAAATGCAAAAAAAAAATGCAAAAAAAATGCAAAAAAATGCAAAAAAATGCAAAAAAAAATGCAAAAAAATGCAAAAAAAATGCAAAAAAAATGCAAAAAAAATGCAAAAAAATGCAAAAAAATGCAAAAAAAAAATGCAAATAAAATGCAAAAAAAATGCAAAAAAAAATGCAAAAAAAATGCAAAAAAATGCAAAAAAAATGCAAAAAAAAATGCAAAAAAAAATGCAAAAAAAATGCAAAAAAATGCAAAAAAATGCAAAAAAAAAATGCAAAAAAAAATGCAAAAAAATGCAAAAAAAAATGCAAAAAAAAATGCAAAAAAATGCAAAAAAAATGCAAAAAAATGCAAAAAAAAAATGCAAAAAAAATGCAAAAAAATGCAAAAAAATGCAAAAAAAATGCAAAAAAAATGCAAAAAAATCCAAAAAAATGCCAAAAAAAATGCAAAAAAATATGCAAAAAATATGCAAAAAAAATGCAAAAAAATGCAAAAAAATGCAAAAAAAATGCAAAAAAATGCAAAAAAAAATGCAAAAAAATGCAAAAAAAATGCAAAAAAATGCAAAAAAAAAATGCAAAAAAAATGCAAAAAAATGCAAAAAAATGCAAAAAAAATGCAAAAAAAAATGCAAAAAAAAAATGCAAAAAAAATGCAAAAAAATGCAAAAAAAAAATACAAAAAAAAATGCAAAAAAAATGCAAAAAAATGCAAAAAAAATGCAAAAAAAAAATGCAAAAAAAAATGCAAAAAAATGCAAAAAAAATGCAAAAAAAAAATGCAAAAAAATGCAAAAAAAATGCAAAAAAATGCAAAAAAAAAATGCAAAAAAAATGCAAAAAAATCCAAAAAAATGCCAAAAAAACTGCAAAAAAAATATGCAAAAAATATGCAAAAAAAAAAGAAAAAAATGCAAAAAAATGCAAAAAAAAATGCAAAAAAATGCAAAAAAAAATGCAAAAAAATATGCAAAAAAATGCAAAAAAAATGCAAAAAAATGCAAAAAAAAAATGCAAAAAAAAATGCAAAAAAATGCAAAAAAAAATGCAAAAAAAATGCAAAAAAAAATGCAAAAAAAATGCAAAAAAATGCAAAAAAAATGCAAAAAAATGCAAAAAAAATGCAAAAAAAATGCAAAAAAAAATGCAAAAAAAATGCAAAAAAATGCAAAAAAAATGCAAAAAAAATGCAAAAAAAAATGCAAAAAAATGCAAAAAAATGCAAAAAAAATGCAAAAAAAAAATGCAAAAAAAAATGCAAAAAAATGCAAAAAAAATGCAAAAAAAAAAGCAAAAAAATGCAAAAAAATGCAAAAAAATGCAAAAAAAAAATGCAAAAAAAATGCAAAAAAATGCAAAAAAAAATGCAAAAAAAAATGCAAAAAAATGCAAAAAAACCCCACAAAAAATGCAAAAAAAATGCAAAAAAAAATGCAAAAAAAATGCAAAAAAATGCAAAAAAAAATGCAAAAAAAAATGCAAAAAAAATGCAAAAAAAATGCAAAAAAAATGCAAAAAAAATGCAAAAAAATGCAAAAAAAATGCAAAAAAAATGCAAAAAAAAAATGCAAAAAAAATGCAAAAAAATGCAAAAAAAATGCAAAAAAAAAATGCAAAAAAAAATGCAAAAAAATGCAAAAAAAATGCAAAAAAATGCAAAAAAAATGCAAAAAAATGCAAAAAAAAAATGCAAAAAAAAAATGCAAAAAAATGCAAAAAAATGCAAAAAAAAATGCAAAAAAAATGCAAAAAAATGCAAAAAAAATTGCAAAAAAAATGCAAAAAAATGCAAAAAAAATGCAAAAAAATGCAAAAAAAAATGCAAAAAAAATGCAAAAAAATGCAAAAAAAATGCAAAAAAAAATGCAAAAAAAATGCAAAAAAATGCAAAAAAATTATGCAAAAAAATATGCAAAAAAATGCAAAAAAAATGCAAAAAAAATGCAAAAAAAATGCAAAAAAAATGCAAAAAAAATGCAAAAAATATGCAAAAAAATGCAAAAAAAAATGCAAATAAAATGCAAAAAAAAATGCAAAAAAAAATGCAAAAAAAATGCAAAAAAATGCAAAAAAAATGCAAAAAAAAATGCAAAAAAAAATGCAAAAAAAAATGCAAAAAAATGCAAAAAAATGCAAAAAAAAAATGCAAAAAAAATGCAAAAAAATGCAAAAAAAATGCAAAAAAAAATGCAAAAAAATGCAAAAAAAATGCAAAAAAATGCAAAAAAAAAATGCAAAAAAATGCAAAAAAATGCAAAAAAAATGCAAAAAAAAATGCAAAAAAAAATGCAAAAAAATACAAAAAAATGCAAAAAAATGCAAAAAAAATGCAAAAAAATGCAAAAAAAAAATGCAAAAAAAAAATGCAAAAAAATGCAAAAAAATGCAAAAAAAAAATGCAAAAAAAATGCAAAAAAATGCAAAAAAAATTGCAAAAAAAAATGCAAAAAAATTGCAAAAAAAATGCAAAAAAATGAAAAAAAAAAATGCAAAAAAAAAATGCAAAAAAAAATGCAAAAAAAAGCAAAAAAAATGCAAAAAAAAAAAGCAAAAAAATGCAAAAAAATGCAAAAAAAT
>JAKRKW010000144.1:27500-60576 GCA_023566125.1 Zingel zingel
AAACCCCCCAAAAATGCAAAAAAACAAAACAAAAAAATGCAAAAAAACCACAAAAAAATGCAAAAAAAACACGAAAAAAACACAAAAAAATGCAAAAAAAATGCAAAAAAATGCAAAAAAAATGCAAAAAAACGCAAAGAAATGCAAAAAAAACAAAAAAATGCAAAAAAACAAAACAAAAAAATGCAAAAAAAACAAAAAAATGCAAAAAAAACACGAAAAAATGCAAAAAAATACAAAAAAATGCACAAAAAAAAACAAAAAAATGCAAAAAAAATGCAAAAAAAACACAAAACAAATGCAAAAAAACAAAAAAATGCAAAAAAAATGCAAAAAATGCAAAAAAACCCACAAAAAAATGCAAAAAAAACAAAAAAAATGCAAAAAAAATGCAAAAAATTGCAAAAAAAAATGCAAAAAAAATGCAAAAAAATGCAAAAAAAAAGCAAAAAAATGCAAAAAAAATTCAAAAAAATGCAAAAAAAACCCCCAAAAAATGCAAAAAAAACCCCAAAAAATGCAAAAAAATGCAAAAAAAACAAAAAAATGCAAAAAACCCACAAAAAATGCAAAAAAAACAAAAAAATGCAAAAAAAATGCAAAAAATGCAAAAAAAACCACAAAAAAATGCAAAAAAAACAAAAAAATGCAAAAAAAAATGCAAAAAATTGCAAAAAAAAATGCAAAAAAATGCAAAAAAATGCAAAAAAAATGCAAAAAAACCCCCCAAAAAATGCAAAAAAAACCCCCAAAAAAATGCAAAAAAATGCAAAAAAATGCAAAAAATGCAAAAAAAAACACAAAAAATGCAAAAATGCAAAAAAAATGCAAAAAAATGCAAAAAATGCAAAAAAAAAAAACAAAAAAATGCAAAAAAAAAACACGAAAAAATGCAAAAAAAAAACACGAAAAAATGCAAAAAAAAATGTAAAAAAAATGCAAAAAATGCAAAAAAAACACAAAAAAATGCAAAAAAACAAAAAAATGCAAATAAATGCAAAAAAAATGCAAAAAAAAACACGAAAAAATGCAAAAAAAAATGTAAAAAAAAATGCAAAAAATGCAAAAAAAAACACAAAAAAATGCAAAAAAACAAAAAAATGCAAAAAAAATGCAAAAAAATGCAAAAAATGCAAAAAAATGCAAAAAAAACAACAAAAAAATGCAAAAAAAATGCAAAAAAAACCGCAAAAAAATGCAAAAAAAACCCCCCAAAAATGAAAAAAAAAAAAAAAAAAAAATGCAAAAAAACCACAAAAAAATGCAAAAAAAAAAACCCAAAAATGAAAAAAAAAAACCAAAAAAATGCAAAAAAACAAAACAAAAAAATGCAAAAAAAACAAAAAAAAATGCAAAAAAAACCACGAAAAAATGCAAAAAAAAATGTAAAAAAAAATGCAAAAAATGCAAAAAAAACACAAAAAAATGCAAAAAAACAAAAAAATGCAAAAAAAATGCAAAAAAATGCAAAAAAAACACAAAAAAATGCAAAAAAATGCAAAAAAAAACCGCAAAAAAATGCAAAAAAACCCCCAAAAATGCAAAAAAAACGCAAAAAAATGCAAAAAAATGCAAAAAAAACAACAAAAAAATGCAAAAAAATGCAAAAAAAACCGCAAAAAAATGCAAAAAAACCCCCAAAAATGCAAAAAAACAAAACAAAAAAATGCAAAAAAACCACAAAAAAATGCAAAAAAAAACACGAAAAAATGCAAAAAAAATGCAAAAAAATGCAAAAAAACAAAAAAATGCAAAAAAATGCAAAAAAAATGCAAAAAAAACGCAAAGAAATGCAAAAAAAACAAAAAAATGCAAAAAAACAAAACAAAAAAATGCAAAAAAAACAAAAAAATGCAAAAAAAACACAAAACAAATGCAAAAAAACAAAAAAATGCAAAAAAAATGCAAAAAATGCAAAAAAAAACCCACAAAAAAATGCAAAAAAAACCAAAAAAATGCAAAAAAAAAATGCAAAAAATTGCAAAAAAAAATGCAAAAAAAATGCAAAAAAATGCAAAAAAAATGCAAAAAAATGCAAAAAAAATGCAAAAAAATGCAAAAAAAACCCCCAAAAAATGCAAAAAAATGCAAAAAAACCCACAAAAAATGCAAAAAAAACACAAAAAAATGCAAAAAAATGCACAAAAAAATGCAAAAAAAATGCAAAAAAAAATGCAAAAAAAAATGCAAAAAATTGCAAAAAAAATGCAAAAAAATGCAAAAAAAACCCCCAAAAAATGCAAAAAAACCCCCCAAAAAAATGCAAAAAAATGCAAAAAATGCAAAAAAACACAAAAAATGCAAAAAAACAAAACAAAAAAATGCAAAAAAAACACAAAAAAATGTAAAAAAAACACGAAAAAATGCAAAAAAAATGTAAAAAAAATGCAAAAAATGAAAAAAAAACACAAAAAAATGCAAAAAAACAAAAAAATGCAAAAAAAATGCAAAAAAAATGCAAAAAAAAACAAAAAAATGCAAAAAAATGCAAAAAGACACAAAAAATGCAAAAAAACACAAAACAAATGCAAAAAAAAAAATGCAAAAAAATGCAAAAAAACCCACAAAAAAAATGCAAAAAAACCCAAAAAAATGCAAAAAAAAAAGCAAAAAATGCAAAAAATGCAAAAAAATGCAAAAAACCCCCCAAAAAAATGCAAAAAATTGCAAAAAAAAAATGCAAAAAAAATGCAAAAAAATGCAAAAAAAATGCAAAAAGACCCCCCAAAAAATGCAAAAAAAACCCCCCAAAAAATGCAAAAAAATGCAAAAAAAATGCAAAAAATGCAAAAAAAACACAAAAAATGCAAAAAAACCCAAAAAAATGCAAAAAAACAAAACAAAAAAATGCAAAAAAAACACAAAAAAATGCAAAAAAATACAAAAAAAATGCACAAAAAAAAAACAAAAAAATGCAAAAAAAATGCAAAAAAAACACAAAACAAATGCAAAAAAACAAAACAAAAAAATGCAAAAAAAACACAAAAAAATGCAAAAAAATACAAAAAAATGCACAAAAAAAAACAAAAAAATGCAAAAAAAATGCAAAAAAATGCAAAAAAATGCAAAAAAATGCAAAAAAACCCCCAAAAAATGCAAAAAACCCCCCCAAAAAAATGCAAAAAAATGCAAAAAATGCAAAAAAAACACAAAAAATGCAAAAAAACAAAACAAAAAAATGCAAAAAAAATGCAAAAAAAACACGAAAAAATGCAAAAAAAAATGTAAAAAAAAATGCAAAAAATGCAAAAAAAAACACAAAAAAATGCAAAAAAACAAAAAAATGCAAAAAAAATGCAAAAAAAAACAAAAAAATGCAAAAAAATTGCAAAAAAAACAAAAAAATTCAAAAAAATGCAAAAAGACAAAAAAAAGCAAAAAAACACAAAACAAATGCAAAAAAATGCAAAAAAAATGCAAAAAACCCCCCCAAAAAATGCAAAAAAAACCCCCCAAAAAATGCAAAAAAATGCAAAAAAAATGCAAAAAATGCAAAAAAACCCCAAAAAAATGCAAAAAAACAAAACAAAAAAATGCAAAAAAACAAAACAAAAAAATGCAAAAAAAACACAAAAAAATGCAAAAAAACAAAAAAATGCAAAAAAATGCAAAAAAATGCAAAAAAAAACACAAAAAAAATGCAAAAAAAACACAAAAAAAAACAAAAAAATGCAAAAAAATGCAAAAAAAACAAAAAAATTCAAAAAAATGCAAAAAAACACCAGACAAATGCAAAAAAAAAAAACACAAAAAAATGCAAAAAAAAACACAAAAAAA
The DNA here is from genome assembly GCA_023566125.1 of Zingel zingel. NCBI lineage: Eukaryota > Metazoa > Chordata > Actinopteri > Perciformes > Percidae > Zingel > Zingel zingel. The sequence goes on from JAKRKW010000144.1 coordinate 31,278, forward strand.
TGCAAAAAAAACACAAAAAAATGCAAAAAAAATGCAAAAAAATGCAAAAAAAACAAAAAAATGCAAAAAAATGCAAAAAAAACAAAAAAATTCAAAAAAATGCAAAAAGACACAAAAGATGCAAAAAAACACAAACCAAATGCAAAAAAAAATGCAAAAAAATGCAAAAAAAACCGCAAAAAATGCAAAAAACCCCCCCAAAAAATGCAAAAAAAACAAAACAAAAAAATGCAAAAAAAACACAAAAAAATGCAAAAAAAACACGAAAAAATGCAAAAAAAAATGCAAAAAATGCACAAAAAAAATAAAAAAATGCAAAAAAAAATGCAAAAAAAACACAAAAAAAATGCAAAAAAACAAAAAAATGCAAAAAAATGCAAAAAAAATGCAAAAAAAACCGCAAAGAAATGCAAAAAAAACAAAAAAATGCAAAAAACAAAACAAAAAAATGCAAAAAAAACACAAAAAAATGCAAAAAAACCACGAAAAAATGCAAAAAAAATGCAAAAAAATGCACAAAAAAAACAAAAAAATGCAAAAAAATGCAAAAAAAAAAACTAAAAATATGCAAAAAAACAAAAAAACACAAAAAAATGCAAAAAACACAAAAAATGCAAAAAAAACCACAAAAAAATGCAAAAAAATGCAAAAAAATGCAAAAAAAACAAAAAAATGCAAAAAACCCCACAAAAAATGCAAAAAAACACAAAAAAATGCAAAAAAAAACAAAAAAATGCAAAAAATGCAAAAAAAACCCACAAAAAAATGCAAAAAAAAACAAAAAAATGCAAAAAAAATGCAAAAAATTGCAAAAAAAAATGCAAAAAAATGCAAAAAAATGCAAAAAAAACACGAAAAAATGTAAAAAAAAATGCAAAAAATGCAAAAAAAAACACAAAAAAATGCAAAAAAAACCAAAAAAATGCAAAAAAAATGCAAAAAATTGCAAAAAAAAATGCAAAAAAATGCAAAAAAATGCAAAAAAAATGCAAAAAAACCCCCCAAAAAATGCAAAAAAAAACCCCAAAAAAATGCAAAAAAATGCAAAAAAATGCAAAAAATGCAAAAAAAACACAAAAAATGCAAAAAAACAAAACAAAAAAATGCAAAAAAAAACACAAAAAAATGCAAAAAAAAACACGAAAAAATGCAAAAAAAAATGTAAAAAAAAATGCAAAAAATGCAAAAAAAACACAAAAAAATGCAAAAAAACAAAAAAATGCAAAAAAATGCAAAAAAAATGCAAAAAAAAACACGAAAAAATGCAAAAAAAATATGCAAAAAAAACCGCAAAAAAATGCAAAAAAAAAAACCCCAAAAATGAAAAAAAAAAAAAAAAAAATGCAAAAAAACCACAAAAAAATGCAAAAAAAAAAACCCAAAAATGAAAAAAAAAAACCAAAAAAATGCAAAAAAACAAAACAAAAAAATGCAAAAAAAAAAAAAAAAAATGCAAAAAAAACACGAAAAAAACACAAAAAAATGCAAAAAAAATGCAAAAAAATGCAAAAAAACAAAAAAATGCAAAAAAATGCAAAAAAAATGCAAAAAAACGCAAAGAAATGCAAAAAAAACAAAAAAATGCAAAAAAATACAAAAAAATGCACAAAAAAAAAACAAAAAAATGCAAAAAAAATGCAAAAAAAACACAAAACAAATGCAAAAAAACAAAAAAATGCAAAAAAAAATGCAAAAAATGCAAAAAAACCCACAAAAAAATGCAAAAAAAACCAAAAAAATGCAAAAAAAATGCAAAAAATTGCAAAAAAAAATGCAAAAAAAATGCAAAAAAACCCCCAAAAAATGCAAAAAAATGCAAAAAAAATGCAAAAAAATGCAAAAAAAACAAAAAAATGCAAAAAACCCACAAAAAATGCAAAAAAAACACAAAAAAATGCAAAAAAAATGCAAAAAAATGCAAAAAAAAACAAAAAAATGCAAAAAAAATGCAAAAAATGCAAAAAAAAACCACAAAAAAATGCAAAAAAAACAAAAAAATGCATAAAAAAATGCAAAAAATTGCAAAAAAAAATGCAAAAAAATGCAAAAAAATGCAAAAAAAATGCAAAAAAAAACCCCAAAAAATGCAAAAAAAACCCCCAAAAAAATGCAAAAAAATGCAAAAAAATGCAAAAAATGCAAAAAAAAACACAAAAAATGCAAAAAAACAAAACAAAAAAATGCAAAAAAAAACACAAAAAAATGCAAAAAAAAACACGAAAAAATGCAAAAAAAAATGTAAAAAAAAATGCAAAAAATGCAAAAAAAACACAAAAAAATGCAAAAAAATGCAAAAAAAATGCAAAAAAAAACACGAAAAAATGCAAAAAAAATGTAAAAAAAAATGCAAAAAATGCAAAAAAAACACAAAAAAATGCAAAAAAACAAAAAAATGCAAAAAATGCAAAAAAATGCAAAAAAAACAACAACAAAAAAAAAAATGCAAAAAAAACCGCAAAAAAATGCAAAAAAACCCCCCCAAAAATGAAAAAAAAAAAAAAAAAAAAATGCAAAAAAACCACAAAAAAATGCAAAAAAAAAACCCCAAAAATGAAAAAAAAAAAAACAAAAAAATGCAAAAAAACAAAACAAAAAAATGCAAAAAAAACAAAAAAAAATGCAAAAAAAACCACGAAAAAATGCAAAAAAAAATGTTAAAAAAAATGCAAAAAATGCAAAAAAAACACAAAAAAATGCAAAAAAACAAAAAAATGCAAAAAAAATGCAAAAAAATGCAAAAAATGCAAAAAAAACAACAAAAAAATGCAAAAAAATGCAAAAAAAACCGCAAAAAAATGCAAAAAAACCCCCAAAAATGCAAAAAAACAAAACAAAAAAATGCAAAAAAACCACAAAAAAATGCAAAAAAAAACACGAAAAAATGCAAAAAAAATGCAAAAAAATGCAAAAAAACAAAAAAATGCAAAAAAATGCAAAAAAAATGCAAAAAAACGCAAAGAAATGCAAAAAAAACAAAAAAATGCAAAAAAACAAAACAAAAAAATGCAAAAAAATGCAAAAAAAACACGAAAAAATGCACAAAAAAAAACAAAAAAATGCAAAAAAAATGCAAAAAAAACACAAAACAAATGCAAAAAAACAAAAAAATGCAAAAAAAATGCAAAAAATGCAAAAAAAACCCACAAAAAAATGCAAAAAAAACCAAAAAAATGCAAAAAAAAAATGCAAAAAATTGCAAAAAAAAATGCAAAAAAAATGCAAAAAAATGCAAAAAAAATGCAAAAAAATGCAAAAAAAACCCCCAAAAAATGCAAAAAAATGCAAAAAAATGCAAAAAAACCCACAAAAAATGCAAAAAAAACACAAAAAAATGCAAAAAAATGCACAAAAAAATGCAAAAAAAAACAAAAAAATGCAAAAAAAAATGCAAAAAAAAATGCAAAAAATTGCAAAAAAAATGCAAAAAAATGCAAAAAAATGCAAAAAAAACCCCCAAAAAATGCAAAAAAAACCCCCAAAAAAATGCAAAAAAATGCAAAAAAATGCAAAAAATGCAAAAAAACACAAAAAATGCAAAAAAACAAAACAAAAAAATGCAAAAAAAACACAAAAAAATGTAAAAAAAAACACGAAAAAATGCAAAAAAAATGTAAAAAAAAATGCAAAAAATGAAAAAAAAACACAAAAAAATGCAAAAAAATGCAAAAAAACCCACAAAAAAAATGCAAAAAAACCCAAAAAAATGCAAAAAAAAAAGCAAAAAATGCAAAAAATGCAAAAAAATGCAAAAAACCCCCCAAAAAAATGCAAAAAATTGCAAAAAAAAATGCAAAAAAAATGCAAAAAAATGCAAAAAAAATGCAAAAAAATGCAAAAAAAATGCAAAAAAAACCCCCAAAAAATGCAAAAAAAACCCCCCAAAAAATGCAAAAAAAACCCAAAAAAATGCAAAAAAACAAAACAAAAAAATGCAAAAAAAACACAAAAAAATGCAAAAAAATACAAAAAAATGCACAAAAAAAAAACAAAAAAATGCAAAAAAAATGCAAAAAAATGCAAAAAAATGCAAAAAAATGCAAAAAAAACCCCCAAAAAATGCAAAAAAAACCCCCAAAAAAATGCAAAAAAATGCAAAAAAAATGCAAAAAATGCAAAAAAAACACAAAAAAATGCAAAAAAACAAAAAAATGCAAAAAAATGCAAAAAAAATGCAAAACAAAATGCAAAAAAATGCAAAAAAAAACTAAAAAATGCAAAAAAACAAAACAAAAAAATGCAAAAAAACACAAAAAATGCAAAAAAAAAATGCAAAAAAAAATGCAAAAAAAATGCAAAAAAAAACACAAAAAAATGCAAAAAAATGCAAAAAAATGCAAAAAAAACCCCCAAAAAATGCAAAAAAAACCCCCCAAAAAATGCAAAAAAAACCCAAAAAAATGCAAAAAAACAAAACAAAAAAATGCAAAAAAAACACAAAAAAATGCAAAAAAATACAAAAAAATGCACAAAAAAAAAACAAAAAAATGCAAAAAAAATGCAAAAAAAAACACAAAACAAATGCAAAAAAACACAACAAAAAAATGCAAAAAAAACACAAAAAAATGCAAAAAAATACAAAAAAATGCACAAAAAAAAAACAAAAAAATGCAAAAAAAATGCAAAAAAATGCAAAAAAATGCAAAAAAATGCAAAAAAACCCCCCAAAAAATGCAAAAAAAACCCCCAAAAAAATGCAAAAAAATGCAAAAAAAATGCAAAAAATGCAAAAAAAACACAAAAAATGCAAAAAAACAAAACAAAAAAATGCAAAAAAAATGCAAAAAAAACACAAAAAAATGCAAAAAAACAAAAAAATGCAAAAAAATGCAAAAAAAATGCAAAACAAAATGCAAAAAAATGCAAAAAAAAAACTAAAAAATGCAAAAAAACAAAACAAAAAAATGCAAAAAAAAAAAAAAAATGCAAAAAAAAAATGCAAAAAAAAATGCAAAAAAAATGCAAAAAAAAACACAAAAAAATGCAAAAAAACACAAAAAATGCAAAAAAAAACAAAAATGAAAAAAAATGCAAAAAACACACAAAAAAATGCAAAAAAATGCAAAAAAAAAAACAAAATAAAGGCAAAAAAAAAAAAATGCAAAAAAAAACAAAAAAACAAACACAAAAAAATGCAAAAAAAACACACAAAAAATGCAAAAAAAACCAAAATAAAGGCAAAAAACGCAAAAAAATGCAAAACAATGCAAAAAAAACAAAAAAATGCAAAAAAAACACAAAAAATGCAAAAAAAATGCAAAAAATTGCAAAACAAAATGCAAAAAAAATGCAAAAAAAAACACAAAAAAATGCAAAAAACAAAACAAAAAAAACACAAAAAAATGCAAAAAAAACACAAAATAAATGCAAAAAAAAACACAAAAAAATGCAAAAAAAAACAAAATAAATGCAAAAAAACACAAAAAATGCAAAAAAATGCAAAAAACCCCCCAAAAAATGCAAAAAAAACAGAAAATAAATGCAAAAAAACACAAAAAAAATGCAAAAAAATGCAAAAAAAAATTCAAAATAATGCAAAAAAACCCCACAAAAAAATGCAAAAAAAACACAAAATAAATGCAAAAAAACCCACAAAAAATGCAAAAAAATGCAAAAAAAATGCAAAAAAATTGCAAAAAAATGCAAAAAAAACACACAAAAAAATGCAAAAAAACACAAAAAAAATGCAAAAAAAAATGCAAAAAAATGCAAAAAAAATGCAAAAAAAAACACAAAAAAATGCAAAAAATGCAAAAAAAACAAAAAAAATGCAAAAAAAAACAAAAAAATGCAAAAAAAACACAAAAAAATGCAAAAAAAACACAAAAAAATCCAAAAAAAAAACAAAAAAATGCAAAAAAAATGCAAAAAAAATTGCCAAAAAACACAAAAATGCAAAAAAAAAAAACAAAAAAAATGCAAAAAAAAAAAAAAATGCAAAAAAACACAAAAAAATGCAAAAAAAACACAAAAAAATCCAAAAAAAAACAAAAAAATGCAAAAAAAATGCAAAAAAAAAACAAAAAAACACAAAAAAATGCAAAAAAAAACAAAATAAATGCAAAAAAATGCAAAAAAAACCCCAAAAAATGCAAAAAAAACACAAAATAAATGCAAAAAAAAACACAAAAAAATCCCAAAAAAAAACAAAAAAATGCAAAAAAAAAAACAAAAAAATGCAAAAAAAATGCAAAAAAAACACAAAAAAACACAAAAAAATGCAAAAAAAACCAAAATAAATGCAAAAAAACACAAAAAAATGCAAAAAAATGCAAAAAAAACCCCAAAAAATGCAAAAAAACACAAAATAAATGCAAAAAAACACAAAAAAAATGCAAAAAAATGCAAAAAAAAAAGCAAAATAATGCAAAAAAACCCACAAAAAAATGCAAAAAAAACACAAAATAAATGCAAAAAAACCCACAAAAAATGCAAAAAAATGCAAAAAAAATGCAAAAAAAATGCAAAAAAATGCAAAAAAACACAAAAAAATGCAAAAAAACACAAAAAAATGCAAAAAAAAATGCAAAAAAATGCAAAAAAAAAACAAAAAAATGCAAAAAAAATGCAAAAAACCCCCCAAAAAATGCAAAAAAAACACAAAATAAATGCAAAAAAACACAAAAAAAATGCAAAAAATGCAAAAAAAAATGCAAAATAATGCAAAAAAACCCCACAAAAAAATGCAAAAAAAACACAAAATAAATGCAAAAAAACCCACAAAAAATGCAAAAAAATGCAAAAAAAATGCAAAAAAAATGCAAAAAAATGCAAAAAAAACACACAAAAAAATGCAAAAAACACAAAAAAAATGCAAAAAAAAATGCAAAAAAATGCAAAAAAATGCAAAAAAAACACAAAAAAATGCAAAAAAAAACAAAAAAATGCAAAAAAACACAAAAAAATGCAAAAAAAACCACAAAAAAATGCAAAAAAAATGCAAAAAAAAATGCCAAAAAACACAAAAATGCAAAAAAAAACACAAAAAAAATGCAAAAAAACAAAAAAATGCAAAAAAAAACACAAAAAAATCCAAAAAAAAACAAAAAAATTCAAAAAAAAAACAAAAAAATGCAAAAAAAATGCAAAAAAAAAACAAAATAAAGGCAAAAAAACGCAAAAAAATGCAAAAAAAACACAAAAAAATGCAAAAAAGCAAAAAAAAATGCAAAAAATGCAAAAAAAATGCAAAAAAAATGCAAAAAAAATGCAAAACAATGCAAAAAAAAAAAATGCAAAAAAAAAAAAAAATGCAAAAAAAACACAAAAAAACAAACACAAAAAAATGCAAAAAAACCACACAAAAATGCAAAAAAATGCAAAAAAATGCAAAAAAACACAAAAAAATGCAAAAAAACACAAAAAAACACAAAAAAAAAAATGCAAAAAAAATGCAAAAAATGCAAAAAAAAATGCAAAAAATGCAAAAAAAAACACAAAAAAATGCAAAAAAAACACGAAAAAATGCAAAAAAATGCAAAAAATGCACAAAAAAAAACAAAAAAACAAAACAAAAAAATGCAAAAAAAACACAAAAAATGCAAAAAAAAAATGCAAAAAAATGCAAAAAAAAAACAAAAAAATGCAAAAAAAAATGCAAAACAAAATGCAAAAAAATGCAAAAAAAAAACAAAAAAATGCAAAAAAACAAAACAAAAAAATGCAAAAAAAAAATGCAAAAAAATGCAAAACAAAATGCAAAAAAAAACACAAAAAAATGCAAAAAAAACACAAAAAATGCAAAAAAAACAAAAATGCAAAAAACACAAAAAAATGCAAAAAAAAAACAAAATAAAGGCAAAAAAACGCAAAAAAATGCAAAAAAATGCAAAAAAATTGCAAAAAAAATGCAAAAAAATGCAAAACAATGCAAAAAAAACAAAAAAATGCAAAAAAAAACACAAAAAATGCAAAAAAAAATGCAAAAAAATGCAAAACAAAATGCAAAAAAAACCACAAAAAAATGCAAAAAAAACCCCCAAAAAAATGCAAAAAAAATGCAAAAAAATGCAAAAAAAAACACAAAAAAAATGCAAAAAAAAAAACAAAAAAAACACAAAATAATGCAAAAAAAAACACAAAAAAATGCAAAAAAAACACAAAATAAATGCAATAAAAACACAAAAAAATGCAAAAAAAAACAAAATAAATGCAAAAAAACAAAAAAAATGCAAAAAAATGCAAAAACCCCCCCAAAATATGCAAAAAAAACACAAAATAAATGCAAAAAAACACAAAAAAAATGCAAAAAAATGCAAAAAAAATGCAAAATAATGCAAAAAAAATGCAAAAAAATTGCAAAAAAATGCAAAAAAAACACACAAAAAAATGCAAAAAAATGCAAAAAAAAATGCAAAAAAATGCAAAAAAAATGCAAAAAAAAACACAAAAAAATGCAAAAAATGCAAAAAAAACAAAAAAAATGCAAAAAAAAACAAAAAAATGCAAAAAAAACACAAAAAAATGCAAAAAAACCCACAAAAAAATGCCAAAAAAATGCAAAAAAAAATGCCAAAAAACACAAAAATGCAAAAAAAAAAAACACAAAAAAAATGCAAAAAAACACAAAAAAATGCAAAAAAAAACACAAAAAAATCCAAAAAAAAAACAAAAAAATGCAAAAAAAAAACAAAAAAATGCAAAAAAAATGCAAAAAAAAAACAAAAAAATGCAAAAAAATGCAAAAAAAAACAAAATAAATGCAAAAAAACAAAAAAAATGCAAAAAAATGCAAAAAAAACCCCAAAAAATGCAAAAAAAACACAAAATAAATGCAAAAAAAACCACAAAAAAATCCAAAAAAAAACAAAAAAATGCAAAAAAAATGCAAAAAAAACACAAAAAAACACAAAAAAATGCAAAAAAAAACAAAATAAATGCAAAAAAACACAAAAAAAATGCAAAAAAATGCAAAAAACCCCCCAAAAAATGCAAAAAAACACAAAATAAATGCAAAAAAACACAAAAAAAATGCAAAAAAATGCAAAAAAAAATGCAAAATAATGCAAAAAAACCCCACAAAAAAATGCAAAAAAAACACAAAATAAATGCAAAAAAACCCACAAAAAATGCAAAAAAATGCAAAAAAAATGCAAAAAAAACAAAAAAAATGCAAAAAAAAACAAAAAAATGCAAAAAAAACACAAAAAAATGCAAAAAAATGCAAAAAAATGCCAAAAAACACAAAAATGCAAAAAAAAACACAAAAAAAATGCAAAAAAACAAAAAAATGCAAAAAAAACACAAAAAAATGCAAAAAAAAACACAAAAAAATGCCAAAAAAAAAAAAAAAATGCAAAAAAAAAACAAAAAAATGCAAAAAAAATGCAAAAAAACCCCCAAAAAATGCAAAAAAAACACAAAATAAATGCAAAAAAACACAAAAAAAATGCAAAAAAATGCAAAAAAAAATGCAAAATAATGCAAAAAAACCCCACAAAAAAATGCAAAAAAAACACAAAATAAATGCAAAAAAACCCACAAAAAATGCAAAAAAATGCAAAAAAAATGCAAAAAAAATGCAAAAAAAATGCAAAAAAAACACAAAAAAATGCAAAAAAACACAAAAAAAATGCGCAAAAAAATGCAAAAAAAATGCAAAAAAAACACAAAAAAATGCAAAAAATGCAAAAAAAACAAAAAAAATGCAAAAAAAAACAAAAAAATGCAAAAAAACCCACAAAAAAATGCAAAAAAAATGCAAAAAAAAATGCCAAAAAACACAAAAATGCAAAAAAAACACAAAAAAAAATGCAAAAAAACACAAAAAAATGCAAAAAAACCCACAAAAAAATGCAAAAAAAATGCAAAAAAAATGCAAAAAAATGCAAAAAAAATGCAAAAAAAACACAAAAAATGCAAAAAAAACAAAAAAATGCAAAAAAAACAATGCAAAAAAATGCAAAAAAACACGAAAAAATGCAAAAAAAATGCAAAAAAATGCAAAAAAAACCAAAAAAATGCAAAAAAAAATGCCAAAAAACACAAAAATGCAAAAAAAAACAAAAAAAATGCAAAAAACCACAAAAAAATGCAAAAAACCACAAAAAAATGCAAAAAAACACAAAAAAATGCAAAAAAACGCAAAAAAATGCAAAAAAACGCAAAAAAATGCAAAAAAAACACAAAAAAATGCAAAAAAAAATGCAAAAAAATGCAAAAAAAACCAAAAAAATGCAAAAAAAACACGAAAAAATGCAAAAAAATGCAAAAAAAAATGCAAAAAAACACAAAAATGCAAAAAAAAAAAAAAAAATGCAAAAAAAAACCAAAATAAAGGCAAAAAACGCAAAAAAATGCAAAACAATGCAAAAAAAAAAAAAAAAAAAATGCAAAAAAAACACAAAAAAATGCAAAAAAATGCAAAAAAAAACACAAAAAAACCCCCACAAAAAACACAAAATAATGCAAAAAAAACCCACAAAAAAATGCAAAAAAAACACAAAATAAATGCAAAAAAACAAAAAAAATGCAAAAAAAAATGCAAAAAAACACAAAAATGCAAAAAAACACAAAAAAATGCAAAAAAAACAAAAAAAATGCAAAAAAAACAAAAAAATGCAAAAAAAACACAAAAAAATGCAAAAAAACACAAAAAATGCAAAAAAAACCCACAAAAAAATGCAAAAAAAATGCAAAAAAATGCAAAAAAAATGCAAAAAAAACACACAAAAAATACAAAAAACCACAAAAAAATGCAAAAAAACAAAAAAAAACACAAAAAAATCCAAAAAAAACAAAAAAATGCAAAAAAAAAATGCAAAAAAATGCAAAAAAATGCAAAAAAACACAAAAAAATGCAAAAAACCCACAAAAAAATGCAAAAAAACAAAAAAATGCAAAAAAAAACACACAAAAAATGCAAAAAAAAACAAAAAAATGCAAAAAAACAAAACAAAAAAATGCAACAAAATGCAAAAAAACACGAAAAAATGCAAAAAAAAATGCAAAAAAATGCAAAAAAAAACAAAAATGCAAAAAAAAATGCAAAAAAACACAAAAATGCAAAAAAAACACAAAAAAATGCAAAAAAACAAAAAAATGCAAAAAAACACAAAAAAATGCAAAAAAAACACAAAAAAATGCAAAAAAATGCAAAAAAATCCAAAAAAAAAACAAAATAAAGGCAAAAAAAACGCAAAAAAATGCAAAAAAGCAAAAAAAAATGCAAAAAAATGCAAAAAAAAATGCAAAAAAAATATAAAAAAAAAAACACAAAAAAATGCAAAAAAAACACGCAAAAAAACATAAAAAAAATGCAAAAAAACACAAAAAAATGCAAAAAAAAAAACAAAAAAATGCAAAAAAAACACAAAAAATGCAAAAAAAATGCAAAAAAATGCAAAAAAAACAAAAAAATGCAAAAAAAACACGAAAAAATGCAAAAAAAATGCAAAAAAATGCAAAAAAAAACCAAAAAAATGCAAAAAAAAATGCAAAAAAACACAAAAATGCAAAAAAACACAAAAAAATGCAAAAAAAAACCCCAAAAAAATGCAAAAAAAAAAATGCAAAAAAATGCAAAAAAAATGCAAAAAAATGCAAAAAAAAATGCAAATAAAACACACAAAAAATGCAAAAAAAACAAAAAAATGCAAAAAAAATGCAACAAAATGCAAAAAAACACGAAAAAATGCAAAAAAAAACACAAAAAAAATTGCCAAAAAACACAAAAATGCAAAAAAAAACACAAAAAAAATGCAAAAAAACAAAAAAATGCAAAAAACCACAAAAAAATGCAAAAAAACACAAAAAATGCAAAAAAACACAAAAAAATCCAAAAAAAAAACAAAAAAATGCAAAAAAAAAAAAAAAAAATGCAAAAAAAATGCAAAAAAAAACAAAATAAAGGCAAAAAAACGCAATAAAATGCAAAAAAAACCACAAAAAAATGCAAAAAAAGCAAAAAAAAAAATGCAAAAAAATGCAAAAAAAAAACACAAAAAAAACAAAAAAAACAAACACAAAAAATGCAAAAAAAATGCAAAAAAACATAAAAAAATGCAAAAAAACCCAAAAAAATGCAAAAAAAAAACACAAAAAAATGCAAAAAAAAAAAAAAAAATGCAAAAAAATGCAAAAAAAAACAAAAAAAATGCAAAAAAACCCCAAAAAATGCAAAAAAAAAAAACAAAAAAATGCAAAAAAAAATGCAAAAAATTGCAAAAAAAAATGCAAAACAATGCAAAAAAAACAAAAAAAATGCAAAAAAACACAAAAAAATGCAAAAAAAACACAAAAAAACACAAAAAAATTGCAAATCAAAATGCAAAATAAATGCAAAAAAACACAAAAAAATGCAAAAAAATCCAAAAAAAATGCAAAAAAAAAATGCAAAAAAAACAACAAAAAAATGCAAAAAAAATGCAAAAAAAAACACAAAAAAAATGCAAAAAAAACACGAAAAAATGCAAAAAAAATGCAAAAAAATGCAAAAAAAAAACAAAAAAATGCAAAAAAAAATGCAAAAAAACACAAAAATGCAAAAAAACACAAAAAAATGCAAAAAAAACCAAAATAAAGGCAAAAAATGCAAAAAAAATGCAAAACAATGAAGAAAAAAAAACAAAAAAATGCAAAAAAAACACAAAAAATGCAAAAAAAAATGCAAAAAAATGCAAAACAAAATGCAAAAAAAATGCAAAAAAAAACACAAAAAAATGCAAAAAAACCCCCAAAAAAATGCAAAAAAAAAAATGCAAAAAAATGCAAAAAAAATGCAAAAAAATGCAAAAAAAAATGCAAAAAAAACACACAAAAAATGCAAAAAAAACAAAAAAATGCAAAAAAAATGCAACAAAATGCAAAAAAACACGAAAAAATGCAAAAAAAAACACAAAAAAAATTGCCAAAAAACACAAAAATGCAAAAAAAAACACAAAAAAAATGCAAAAAAACAAAAAAATGCAAAAAACCACAAAAAAATGCAAAAAAACACAAAAAATGCAAAAAAACACAAAAAAATCCAAAAAAAAAACAAAAAAATGCAAAAAAAAAACAAAAAAATGCAAAAAAAATGCAAAAAAATGCAAAAAAAAATGCAAAAAAAATGCAAAAAAAAACAAAATAAAGGCAAAAAAACGCAATAAAATGCAAAAAAAACCACAAAAAAATGCAAAAAAAGCAAAAAAAAAAATGCAAAAAAATGCAAAAAAAAAACACAAAAAAAACAAACACAAAAAATGCAAAAAAAATGCAAAAAAACATAAAAAAATGCAAAAAAACCCAAAAAAATGCAAAAAAAAAACACAAAAAAATGCAAAAAAAAAAAAAAAAATGCAAAAAAATGCAAAAAAAAACACAAAAAAAATGCAAAAAAAACCCAAAAAATGCAAAAAAACAAAACAAAAAAATGCAAAAAAAAATGCAAAAAATTGCAAAAAAAAATGCAAAACAATGCAAAAAAAACAAAAAAAATGCAAAAAAACACAAAAAAATGCAAAAAAAACACAAAAAAACACAAAAAAATTGCAAATCAAAATGCAAAATAAATGCAAAAAAACACAAAAAAATGCAAAAAAATCCAAAAAAAATGCAAAAAAAAAATGCAAAAAAAACAACAAAAAAATGCAAAAAAAATGCAAAAAAAAACACAAAAAAAATGCAAAAAAAACACACAAAAAATGCAAAAAAAAAACACAAAATAAAGGCAAAAAAAATGCAAAAAAAATGCAAAAAAAACACAAAAAAATGCAAAAAAAAACACAAAATAAAGGCAAAAAAAATGCAAAAAAAATGCAAAAAAAACACAAAAAAATGCAAAAAAAACACAAAAACAATGCAAAAAAAAACCAAAAAAATGCAAAAAAAAACACCAAAAAATGCAAAAAAAACCCACAAAAAAATGCAAAAAAAACAAAAAAAAATGCAAAAAAACAAAAAAATATGCAAAAAAAAAACACAAAAAAAATGCAAAAAAAAACACAAAAAATGCAAAAAAAACACAAAAAATGCAAAAAAAAAAATGCTAAAAAATGCAAAACAAAATGCAAAAAAAATGCAAAAAAAACACAAAAAATGCAAAAAAACACAAAAAATCCAAAAAAAAAACAAAAAAATGCAAAAAAAAAACAAAAAAATGCAAAAAAAATGCAAAAAAAACCCACAAAAAAATGCAAAAAAAATGCAAAAAAAATGCAAAAAAATGCAAAAAAAATGCAAAAAAAACACACAAAAAATGCAAAAAAAACAAAAAAATGCAAAAAAACAAAACAAAAAAATGCAAAAAAAAATGCAACAAAATGCAAAAAAACACGAAAAAATGCAAAAAAAATGCAAAAAAATGCAAAAAAAAACAAAAAAATGCAAAAAAAAATGCCAAAAAACACAAAAATGCAAAAAAAAACACAAAAAAATGCAAAAAAAAAACACAAAAAAAATGCAAAAAACCACAAAAAAATGCAAAAAAATGCAAAAAAAACACAAAAAAATGCAAAAAAAAAATGCAAAAAAACATAAAAAAATGCAAAAAAATGCAAAAAAAATCCAAAAAAAATGCAAAAAAAAAAAACAAAAAAATGCAAAAAAAATGCAAAAAAAAAACAAAAAAATGCAAAAAAAACACAAAAAAATGCAAAAAAAAAACACAAAATAAAGGCAAAAAAAATGCAAAAAAAATGCAAAAAAAACACAAAAAAATGCAAAAAAAACTCAAAAACAATGCAAAAAAAAACAAAAAAATGCAAAAAAAACCACCAAAAAATGCAAAAAAAACCCACAAAAAAATGCAAAAAAAAACAAAAAAAAATGCAAAAAAACAAAAAAAAATGCAAAAAAAAAAACACAAAAAAAATGCAAAAAAAAACACAAAAAATGCAAAAAAAACACAAAAAATGCAAAAAAAAAAAATGCTAAAAAATGCAAAACAAAATGCAAAAAAAATGCAAAAAAAACACAAAAAATGCAAAAAAACACAAAAAATGCAAAAAAACACAAAAAAATCCAAAAAAAAAACAAAAAAATGCAAAAAAAAAACTAAAAAATGCAAAAAAAATGCAAAAAAAACCCACAAAAAAATGCAAAAAAAATGCAAAAAAAATGCAAAAAAAATGCAAAAAAATGCAAAAAAAATGCAAAAAAAACACACAAAAAATGCAAAAAAAACAAAAAAATGCAAAAAAACAAAACAAAAAAATGCAAAAAAAAATGCAACAAAATGCAAAAAAACACGAAAAAATGCAAAAAAATGCAAAAAAATGCAAAAAAAAACAAAAAAATGCAAAAAAAATGCCAAAAAACACAAAAATGCAAAAAAAACACAAAAAAATGCAAAAAAAAACCACAAAAAAAATGCAAAAAACCACAAAAAAATGCAAAAAAATGCAAAAAAAAACACAAAAAAATGCTAAAAAAAATGCAAAAAAACATAAAAAAATGCTAAAAAAAAATGCAAAAAAATGCAAAAAAAAATGCAAAACAATGCAAAAAAAAAAAATGCAAAAAAAAAAAAAAATGCAAAAAAAATGCAAAAAAAACACAAAAAAACAAACACAAAAAAAATGCAAAAAAAACACACAAAAAATGCAAAAAAAATGCAAAAAAATGCAAAAAAACATAAAAAAATGCAAAAAACACAAAAAAATGCAAAAAAAATGCAAAAAAAAACACAAAAAAATGCAAAAAAAACACAAAAAATGCAAAAAAAAAAAAAAAAAACACAAAAAAATGCAAAAAAACACAAAAAAAATGCAAAAAAAAATGCAAAAAATTGCAAAAAAAAATGCAAAACAAAGCAAAAAAAAAAACAAAAAACAAAAAAAACACAAAAAAATGCAAAAAAACAAACAAAAAAATGCAAAAAAAATGCAAAAAAAACACAAAAAAATGCAAAAAAAACACAAAAAAATGCAAAAAAAAACAAAAAAAAATGCAAAAAAACAAAAAAAATGCAAAAAAAAAAACACAAAAAAAATGCAAAAAAAAACACAAAAAATGCAAAAAAAACACAAAAAATGCAAAAAAAAAATGCTAAAAAATGCAAAACAAAATGCAAAAAAAATGCAAAAAAAACACAACAAAAATGCAAAAAAAAACAAAAAAATGCAAAAAAAAAAAACAAAAAAATGCAAAAAAACACAAAAAATGCAAAAAAAACCACAAAAAAATGCAAAAAAAATGCAAAAAAAATGCAAAAAAATGCAAAAAAAATGCAAAAAAAACACACAAAAAATGCAAAAAAAACAAAAAAATGCAAAAAAACAAAACAAAAAAATGCAAAAAAAATGCAACAAAATGCAAAAAAACACGAAAAAATGCAAAAAAATGCAAAAAAATGCAAAAAACCACAAAAAATGCAAAAAAAAAACACAAAAAAAATGCAAAAAACCACAAAAAAATGCAAAAAAATGCAAAAAAACCACAAAAAAATGCAAAAAAAACAACAAAAAAATGCAAAAAAAAACCAAAAAAATGCAAAAAAAATGCAAAAAAACACAAAAAAATGCAAAAAAAAAAACACAAAAAAATGCAAAAAAAAACACAAAAAAATGCAAAAAAAAAACAAAAAAAATGCAAAACAAATGCAAAAAAATGCAAAAAAAAACAAAATAAAGGCAAAAAAACACAAAAAAATGCAAAAAAAACACAAAAAAAGCAAAAAAAAATGCAAAAAAAATGCAAAAAAAATGCAAAAAAACATAAAAAAATGCTAAAAAAAAAACACAAAAAAATGCAAAAAAAATGCAAAAAAATGCAAAAAAAATGCAAAACAATGCAAAAAAAAAATGCAAAAAAAAAAATGCAAAAAAAAATGCAAAAAAAAAAAAAAAAAATGCAAAAAAAACCACAAAAAAACAAAAAAAACAAACACAAAAAAAATGCAAAAAAACCACACAAAAAATGCAAAAAAAATGCAAAAAAATGCAAAAAAACATAAAAAAATGCAAAAAAACACAAAAAAATGCAAAAAAAATGCAAAAAAAAACACAAAAAAATGCAAAAAAAACACAAAAAAAATGCAAAAAAAAAACACAAAAAAACACAAAAAAAATGCAAAAAAACACAAAAAAAATGCAAAAAAAAATGCAAAAAATTGCAAAAAAAATGCAAAACAAAGCAAAAAAAAAACAAAAAAAAATGCAAAAAAACACAAAAAAATGCAAAAAAAAAATACAAAAAAAACACACAAAAAATGCAAAAAAAACAAAAAAATGCAAAAAAAATGCAACAAAATGCAAAAAAACACGAAAAAATGCAAAAAAAAATGCAAAAAAATGCAAAAAAAACAAAAAAATGCAAAAAAAAATTGCCAAAAAACACAAAAATGCAAAAAAAAACACAAAAAAAATGCAAAAAAACAAAAAAATGCAAAAAACCACAAAAAAATGCAAAAAAACACAAAAAATGCAAAAAAACACAAAAAAATCCAAAAAAAAAACAAAAAAATGCAAAAAAAAACAAAAAAATGTAAAAAAAATGCAAAAAAATGCAAAAAAAATGCAAAAAAAATGCAAAAAAACCAAAATAAAGGCAAAAAAACGCAATAAAATGCAAAAAAAAAACACAAAAAAATGCAAAAAAAGCAAAAAAAAAATGCAAAAAAATGCAAAAAAAAAAACACAAAAAAAAACAAAAAAAACAAACACAAAAAATGCAAAAAAAATGCAAAAAAACATAAAAAAATGCAAAAAAACACAAAAAATGCAAAAAAAACACAAAAAAATGCAAAAAAAAAAAAAAAAAACAAAAAAATGCAAAAAAAAACAAAAAAAATGCAAAAAAAACCCCCAAAAATGCAAAAAAACAAAACAAAAAAATGCAAAAAAAAATGCAAAAAATTGCAAAAAAAAATGCAAAACAATGCAAAAAAAACAAAAAAAATGCAAAAAAACACAAAAAAATGCAAAAAAAACACAAAAAAACACAAAAAAAATGCAAAACAAAATGCAAAATAAATGCAAAAAAACACAAAAAAATGCAAAAAAATCCAAAAAAAATGCAAAAAAAAAATGCAAAAAAACAACAAAAAAATGCAAAAAAAATGCAAAAAAAAAACACAAAAAAAATGCAAAAAAAACACACAAAAAATGCAAAAAAAAAAACGCAAAATAAAGGCAAAAAAAATGCAAAAAAAATGCAAAAAAAACACAAAAAAATGCAAAAAAAAAACACAAAAACAATGCAAAAAAAAACAAAAAAATGCAAAAAAAAACACCAAAAAATGCAAAAAAACCCACAAAAAAATGCAAAAAAAACCAAAAAAAAATGCAAAAAAACATAAAAAAATGCAACAAAAAAAAAACACAAAAAAAATGCAAAAAAAAAACACAAAAAATGCAAAAAAAATGCAAAAAAATGCAAAAAAAACAAAAAAATGCAAAAAAAATTGCCAAAAAACACAAAAATGCAAAAAAAAACACAAAAAAAATGCAAAAAAACAAAAAAATGCAAAAAACCACAAAAAAATGCAAAAAAACACAAAAAATGCAAAAAAACACAAAAAAAATCCAAAAAAAAAACAAAAAAATGCAAAAAAAAACCCAAAAAATGCAAAAAAACAAAACAAAAAAATGCAAAAAAAAATGCAAAAAATTGCAAAAAAATGCAAAAAAAACAAAAAAACACAAAAAAACACAAAAAAAATGCAAAACAAAATGCAAAATAAATGCAAAAAAACACAAAAAAATGCAAAAAAATCCAAAAAAAATGCAAAAAAAAATGCAAAAAAACAAAACAAAAAAATGCAAAAAAAAATGCAAAAAATTGCAAAAAAAAATGCAAAACAATGCAAAAAAAATGCAAAAAAACACAAAAAAATGCAAAAAAAACACAAAAAAACACAAAAAAAATGCAAAACAAAATGCAAAATAAATGCAAAAAAACACAAAAAAATGCAAAAAAATCCAAAAAAAATGCAAAAAAAAATGCAAAAAAAAAACCAAAAAAATGCAAAAAAAATGCAAAAAAAAAACAAAAAATTGCAAAAAAAACACAAAAAAAATGCAAAAAAAAAACACAAAATAAAGGCAAAAAAAATGCAAAAAAAATGCAAAAAAAACACAAAAAAATGCAAAAAAAAACACAAAAACAATGCAAAAAAAACCAAAAAAATGCAAAAAAAAACACCAAAAAATGCAAAAAAAACCCACAAAAAAATGCAAAAAAAAACAAAAAAAAATGCAAAAAAACAAAAAAAAATGCTAAAAAATGCAAAACAAAATGCAAAAAAAATGCAAAAAAAACCACAAAAAATGCAAAAAAACACAAAAAAATCCAAAAAAAAAACAAAAAAATGCAAAAAAAAAACAAAAAAATGCAAAAAAAATGCAAAAAAAACCCACAAAAAAATGCAAAAAAAATGCAAAAAAAATGCAAAAAAATGCAAAAAAAACACACAAAAAATGCAAAAAAAAACAAAAAAATGCAAAAAAACAAAACAAAAAAATGCAAAAAAAAATGCAACAAAATGCGAAAAAATGCAAAAAAATGCAAAAAAATGCAAAAAAAAACAAAAAAATGCAAAAAAAATGCCAAAAAACACAAAAATGCAAAAAAACACAAAAAAATGCAAAAAAAAAACACAAAAAAATGCAAAAAAAACCCAAAAAATGCAAAAAAACACAAAAAAAATGCAAAACAAAATGCAAAATAAATGCAAAAAAACACAAAAAAATGCAAAAAAATCCAAAAAAAATGCAAAAAAAAATGCAAAAAAACAAAACAAAAAAATGCAAAAAAAAAATGCAAAAAATTGCAAAAAAAATGCAAAACAATGCAAAAAAAAACAAAAAAAATGCAAAAAAACACAAAAAAATGCAAAAAAAACACAAAAAAACACAAAAAAACACAAAAAAAATGCAAAACAAAATGCAAAATAAATGCAAAAAAACACAAAAAAATGCAAAAAAATCCAAAAAAAATGCAAAAAAAATGCAAAAAAAAAAACAAAAAAATGCAAAAAAAATGCAAAAAAAAAACAAAAAATTGCAAAAAAAACACAAAAAAAATGCAAAAAAAAAACACAAAATAAAGGCAAAAAAAACCAAAAAAATGCAAAAAAAAACACCAAAAAATGCAAAAAAAACCCACAAAAAAATGCAAAAAAAAACAAAAAAAAATGCAAAAAAACAAAAAAAAATGCAAAAAAAAAAATACAAAAAAAATGCAAAAAAAAACACAAAAAATGCAAAAAAAACACAAAAAATGCAAAAAAAAAAATGCTAAAAAATGCAAAACAAAATGCAAAAAAAATGCAAAAAAAACCACAAAAAATGCAAAAAAACACAAAAAATGCAAAAAAACACAAAAAAATCCAAAAAAAAAACAAAAAAATGCAAAAAAAAAACAAAAAAATGCAAAAAAAATGCAAAAAAAACCCACAAAAAAATGCAAAAAAAATGCAAAAAAAATGCAAAAAAATGCAAAAAAAATGCAAAAAAAACACACAAAAAATGCCAAAAAAAACAAAAAAATGCAAAAAAACAAAACAAAAAAATGCAAAAAAAAATGCAACAAAATGCAAAAAAACACGAAAAAATGCAAAAAAATGCAAAAAAATGCAAAAAAAAAAAAAAAAAATGCAAAAAAAATGCCAAAAAACACAAAAATGCAAAAAAAACACAAAAAAATGCAAAAAAAAAACACAAAAAAATGCAAAAAACCACAAAAAAATGCAAAAAAATGCAAAAAAAACACAAAAAAATGCAAAAAAAAAATGCAAAAAAACATAAAAAAATGCTAAAAAAAAATGCAAAAAAATGCAAAAAAATCCAAAAAAAATGCAAAAAAAAATGCAAAAAAAAAACAAAAAAATGCAAAAAAAATGCAAAAAAAAAACAAAAAAATGCAAAAAAAACACAAAAAAAATGCAAAAAAAAAACACAAAATAAAGGCAAAAAAAATGCAAAAAAAATGCAAAAAAAACACAAAAAAATGCAAAAAAAAACACAAAAACAATGCAAAAAAAACAAAAAAATGCAAAAAAAAAACACCAAAAAATGCAAAAAAACCCCACAAAAAAATGCAAAAAAAACCAAAAAAAAATGCAAAAAAACAAAAAAAAATGCAAAAAAAACACAAAAAATGCAAAAAAAACACAAAAAATGCAAAAAAAAAAATGCTAAAAAATGCAAAACAAAATGCAAAAAAAATGCAAAAAAAACACAAAAAATGCAAAAAAACACAAAAAATGCAAAAAAACACAAAAAAATCCAAAAAAAAAACAAAAAAATGCAAAAAAAAAACAAAAAAATGCAAAAAAAATGCAAAAAAAACCCACAAAAAAATGCAAAAAAACCCCAAAAAATGCAAAAAAAAAAACAAAAAAAATGCAAAAAAACCCCAAAAAATGCAAAAAAACAAAACAAAAAAATGCAAAAAAAAATGCAAAAAATTGCAAAAAAAAATGCAAAACAATGCAAAAAAAACAAAAAAAATGCAAAAAAACACAAAAAAATGCAAAAAAAACACAAAAAAAACACAAAAAAAATGCAAAACAAAATGCAAAATAAATGCAAAAAAACACAAAAAAATGCAAAAAAATCCAAAAAAAATGCAAAAAAAAAATGCAAAAAAAACAACAAAAAAATGCAAAAAAAATGCAAAAAAAAAACACAAAAAAAATGCAAAAAAAACACACAAAAAATGCAAAAAAAAAAAGCAAAATAAAGGCAAAAAAAATGCAAAAAAAATGCAAAAAAAACACAAAAAAATGCAAAAAAAAACACAAAAACAATGCAAAAAAAAACAAAAAAATGCAAAAAAAAACACCAAAAAATGCAAAAAAACCCACAAAAAAATGCAAAAAAAAACAAAAAAAAATGCAAAAAAACATAAAAAAATGCAACAAAAAAAAAACACAAAAAAAATGCAAAAAAAAAACACAAAAAATGCAAAAAAAATGCAAAAAAATGCAAAAAAAACAAAAAAATGCAAAAAAAATTGCCAAAAAACACAAAAATGCAAAAAAAAACACAAAAAAATGCAAAAAAACAAAAAAATGCAAAAAACCACAAAAAAATGCAAAAAAACACAAAAAATGCAAAAAAACACAAAAAAATCCAAAAAAAAAACAAAAAAATGCAAAAAAAAACCCAAAAAATGCAAAAAAACAAAACAAAAAAATGCAAAAAAAAATGCAAAAAATTGCAAAAAAATGCAAAAAAAACACAAAAAAACACAAAAAAACACAAAAAAAATGCAAAACAAAATGCAAAATAAATGCAAAAAAACACAAAAAAATGCAAAAAAATCCAAAAAAAATGCAAAAAAAAATGCAAAAAAACAAAACAAAAAAATGCAAAAAAAATGCAAAAAATTGCAAAAAAAAATGCAAAACAATGCAAAAAAAAACAAAAAAAATGCAAAAAAACACAAAAAAATCACAAAAAAACACAAAAAAAATGCAAAACAAAATGCAAAATAAATGCAAAAAAACACAAAAAAATGCAAAAAAATCCAAAAAAAATGCAAAAAAAAATGCAAAAAAAAAACCAAAAAAATGCAAAAAAAATGCAAAAAAAAAACAAAAAATTGCAAAAAAAACACAAAAAAAATGCAAAAAAAAAACACAAAATAAAGGCAAAAAAAATGCAAAAAAAATGCAAAAAAAACACAAAAAAATGCAAAAAAAAACACAAAAACAATGCAAAAAAAACCAAAAAAATGCAAAAAAAAACACCAAAAAATGCAAAAAAAACCCACAAAAAAATGCAAAAAAAAACAAAAAAAAATGCAAAAAAACAAAAAAAAATGCTAAAAAATGCAAAACAAAATGCAAAAAAAATGCAAAAAAAACCACAAAAAATGCAAAAAAACACAAAAAAATCCAAAAAAAAAACAAAAAAATGCAAAAAAAAAACAAAAAAATGCAAAAAAAATGCAAAAAAAACCCACAAAAAAATGCAAAAAAAATGCAAAAAAAATGCAAAAAAAACACACAAAAAATGCAAAAAAAACACACAAAAAAATGCAAAAAAATGCAAAAAAAAACAAAAAAATGCCAAAAAAATGCCAAAAAACACAAAAATGCAAAAAAACACAAAAAAATGCAAAAAAAAAACACAAAAAAATGCAAAAAAAACCCAAAAAATGCAAAAAAACAAAACAAAAAAATGCAAAAAAAAATGCAAAAAATTGCAAAAAAATGCAAAAAAAACACAAAAAAACACAAAAAAACACAAAAAAAATGCAAAACAAAATGCAAAATAAATGCAAAAAAACACAAAAAAATGCAAAAAAATCCAAAAAAAATGCAAAAAAAAATGCAAAAAAACAAAACAAAAAAATGCAAAAAAAAATGCAAAAAATTGCAAAAAAAATGCAAAACAATGCAAAAAAAAACAAAAAAAATGCAAAAAAACACAAAAAAATGCAAAAAAAACACAAAAAAACACAAAAAAACACAAAAAAAATGCAAAACAAAATGCAAAATAAATGCAAAAAAACACAAAAAAATGCAAAAAAATCCAAAAAAAATGCAAAAAAAAATGCAAAAAAAAAAACAAAAAAATGCAAAAAAAATGCAAAAAAAAAACAAAAAATTGCAAAAAAAACACAAAAAAAATGCAAAAAAAAAACACAAAATAAAGGCAAAAAAAATGCAAAAAAAATGCAAAAAAAACACAAAAAAATGCAAAAAAAAACACAAAAACAATGCAAAAAAAACCAAAAAAATGCAAAAAAAAACACCAAAAAATGCAAAAAAAAACCCACAAAAAAATGCAAAAAAAAACAAAAAAAAATGCAAAAAAACAAAAAAAAATGCAAAAAAAAAAAACACAAAAAAAATGCAAAAAAAAACACAAAAAATGCAAAAAAAACACAAAAAATGCAAAAAAACACAAAAAAATGCAAAAAAAAAACAAAAAAATGCAAAAAAAATGCAAAAAAAACCCACAAAAAAATGCAAAAAAAATGCAAAAAAAAACAAAAAAATGCAAAAAAAATGCCAAAAAACACAAAAATGCAAAAAAAACACAAAAAAATGCAAAAAAAAAACACAAAAAAATGCAAAAAACCACAAAAAAATGCAAAAAAATGCAAAAAAAACACAAAAAAATGCAAAAAAAAAATGCAAAAAAACATAAAAAAATGCTAAAAAAAATGCAAAAAAATGCAAAAAAATCCAAAAAAAATGCAAAAAAAAATGCAAAAAAAAAAAAAAAAAAATGCAAAAAAAATGCAAAAAAAAAACAAAAAAATGCAAAAAAAACACAAAAAAAATGCAAAAAAAAAACACAAAATAAAGGCAAAAAAAATGCAAAAAAAATGCAAAAAAAACACAAAAAAATGCAAAAAAAAACACAAAAACAATGCAAAAAAAACAAAAAAATGCAAAAAAAAAACACCAAAAAATGCAAAAAAAACCCACAAAAAAATGCAAAAAAAAACAAAAAAAAATGCAAAAAAACAAAAAAAAATGCAAAAAAAAAAACACAAAAAAAATGCAAAAAAAACACAAAAAATGCAAAAAAACACAAAAAATGCAAAAAAAAAAATGCTAAAAAATGCAAAACAAAATGCAAAAAAAATGCAAAAAAAACACAAAAAATGCAAAAAAACACAAAAAATGCAAAAAAACACAAAAAAATCCAAAAAAAAAACAAAAAAATGCAAAAAAAAAACAAAAAAATGCAAAAAAAATGCAAAAAAAACCCACAAAAAAATGCAAAAAAAATGCAAAAAAAATGCAAAAAAAATGCAAAAAAATGCAAAAAAAATGCACAAAAAATGCAAACAAAACAAAAAAATGCAAAAAAAAATGCAAAAAAAATGCGAAAAAATGCAAAAAAATGCAAAAAAATGCAAAAAAAAACAAAAAAATGCAAAAAAAATGCCAAAAAACACAAAAATGCAAAAAAAAAACACAAAAAATGCAAAAAAAATGCAAAAAAATGCAAAAAAACATAAAAAAAATGCAAAAAACACAAAAAAATGCAAAAAAAAATGCAAAAAAAAACACAAAAAAATGCAAAAAAAACACAAAAAAATGCAAAAAAAACAAAAAAAAAACACAAAAAAAATGCAAAAAAACACAAAAAAAATGCAAAAAAAAATGCAAAAAATTGCAAAAAAAAATGCAAAACAAAGCAAAAAAAAAACAAAAAAAAATGCAAAAAAACACAAAAAATGCAAAAAAAAAACACAAAAAAATGCAAAAAAAAAAACAAAAAAATGCAAAAAAAAACAAAAAAATGCAAAAAAAACACAAAAAACAAAAAAAACACAAAAAAATGCAAAAAAACAAACAAAAAAATGCAAAAAAAATGCAAAAAAAATGCAAAAAAAACACAAAAAATGCAAAAAAAAACAAAAAAAAATGCAAAAAAACAAAAAAAATGCAAAAAAAAAAACACAAAAAAAATGCAAAAAAAAACACAAAAAATGCAAAAAAAACACAAAAAATGCAAAAAAAAAATGCTAAAAAATGCAAAACAAAATGCAAAAAAAATGCAAAAAAAACACAACAAAAATGCAAAAAAAAAACAAAAAAATGCAAAAAAAAAAACAAAAAAATGCAAAAAAACACAAAAAAATGCAAAAAAAAACCACAAAAAAATGCAAAAAAAAACCACAAAAAAATGCAAAAAAAATGCAAAAAAAATGCAAAAAAATGCAAAAAAAATGCAAAAAAAACACACAAAAAATGCAAAAAAAACAAAAAAATGCAAAAAAACAAAACAAAAAAATGCAAAAAAAAATGCAACAAAATGCAAAAAAACACGAAAAAATGCAAAAAAATGCAAAAAAAATGCAAAAAACCACAAAAAATGCAAAAAAAAAACACAAAAAAAATGCAAAAAACCACAAAAAAATGCAAAAAAATGCAAAAAAAACACAAAAAAATGCAAAAAAAACAACAAAAAAATGCAAAAAAAAAAAAAAAAAAAGCAAAAAAAATGCAAAAAAACACAAAAAAATGCAAAAAAAAACACAAAAAAATGCAAAAAAAAAACAAAAAAAATGCAAAACAAATGCAAAAAAATGCAAAAAAAACAAAATAAAGGCAAAAAAACACAAAAAAATGCAAAAAAAACACAAAAAAAGCAAAAAAAAATGCAAAAAAATGCAAAAAAATGCAAAAAAACATAAAAAAATGCTAAAAAAAAAACACAAAAAAATGCAAAAAAAATGCAAAAAAATGCAAAAAAAAATGCAAAACAATGCAAAAAAAAATGCAAAAAAAAAAAATGCAAAAAAAAATGCAAAAAAAAACAAAAAAAATGCAAAAAAACCACACAAAAAATGCAAAAAAAATGCAAAAAAATGCAAAAAAACATAAAAAAAATGCAAAAAAACACAAAAAAATGCAAAAAAAATGCAAAAAAAACACAAAAAAATGCAAAAAAAACACAAAAAAATGCAAAAAAAACAAAAAAAAAACACAAAAAAACACAAAAAAAATGCAAAAAAACACAAAAAAAATGCAAAAAAAAATGCAAAAAATTGCAAAAAAAATGCAAAACAAAGCAAAAAAAAAAACAAAAAAAAATGCAAAAAAACACAAAAAAATGCAAAAAAAAAATACAAAAAAATGCAAAAAAAAACAAAAAAATGCAAAAAAAAAACAAAAAAATGCAAAAAAACACAAAAAACACAAAAAAACACAAAAAAATGCAAAAAAACAAACAAAAAAATGCAAAAAAAATGCAAAAAAACACAAAAAAATGCAAAAAAAACACAAAAAAATGCAAAAAAAAACAAAAAAAAATGCAAAAAAACATAAAAAAATGCAAAAAAAAAAACACAAAAAAAATGCAAAAAAAAACACAAAAATGCAAAAAAAACACAAAAAATGCAAAAAAAATGCTAAAAAATGCAAAACAAAATGCAAAAAAAATGCAAAAAAAACACAAAAAAATGCAAAAAAAAATGCAAAAAAATGCAAAAAAAAACACAAAAATGCAAAAAAAACACAAAAAATGCAAAAAAAATGCTAAAAAATGCAAAACAAAATGCAAAAAAAATGCAAAAAAAACACAAAAAAATGCAAAAAAAAATGCAAAAAAATGCAAAAAAAAATGCAAAACAATGCAAAAAAAAAATGCAAAAAAAAAAAATGCAAAAAAAAATGCAAAAAAAAAAAAAAAATGCAAAAAAACCCACAAAAAAACAAACACAAAAAAAATGCAAAAAAAACACACAAAAAATGCAAAAAAAATGTTAAAAAATGCAAAAAAACATAAAAAAAATGCAAAAAAATGCAAAAAAAAAAACACAACAAAAATGCAAAAAAAAACACAAAAAAAATGCAAAAAAATGCAAAAAAAACACAAAAAAATGCAAAAAAAAACACAAAAAATGCAAAAAAACAAAAAAAACACAAAAAAACACAAAAAAATGCAAAAAAAAACAAAAAAAATGCAAAAAAAAACAAAAAATGCAAAAAAACAAAACAAAAAAATGCAAAAAAAAATGCAAAAAATTGCAAAAAAAATGCAAAACAATGCAAAAAAAAACAAAAAAAAATGCAAAAAAACACAAAAAAATGCAAAAAAAAAAAACACAAAAAAATGCAAAAAAAAAAAAAAAATGCAAAAAATGCAAAAAAAAAACACAAAAAAACACAAAAAAAACACAAAAAAATGCAAAAAAACACAAAAAATGCAAAAAAAACACAAAAAATGCAAAAAAAATGCTAAAAAATGCAAAACAAAATGCAAAAAAAATGCAAAAAAACACCAAAAAATGCCAAAAAAAAAATAAAAAAAATGCAAAAAAAAAACACAAAAAAAATGCAAAAAAAACACAAAAAATGCAAAAAAAACACAAAAAATGCAAAAAAAATGCTAAAAAATGCAAAACAAAATGCAAAAAAAATGCAAAAAAAACACCAAAAAATGCCAAAAAAAAACAAAAAAAATGCAAAAAAAAATGCAAAAAAAACACCAAAAAATGCCAAAAAAAAACAAAAAAAATGCAAAAAAAACACAAAAAACACAAAAAAATGCAAAAAAACAAACAAAAAAATGCAAAAAAAACACAAAAAAATGCAAAAAAAAAAACACAAAAAAATGCAAAAAAAAACAAAAAAAAATGCAAAAAAACATAAAAAAAATGCAAAAAAAAAAATGCAAAAAAATGCAAAAAAAAATGCAAAAAAATGCAAAAAAAAATGCAAAACAATGCAAAAAAAAAAAATGCAAAAAAACCCACAAAAAAACAAAAAAAACAAACACAAAAAAAATGCAAAAAAAACACACAAAAAATGCAAAAAAATGTTAAAAAATGCAAAAAAACATAAAAAATGCAAAAAAACACAAAAAAAATGCAAAAAAAAAAAACAAAAAAAATGCAAAAAAAAACACAAAAAAAATGCAAAAAAAACACAAAAAAATGCAAAAAAAACAAAAAATGCAAAAAAAAAAAAAAACACAAAAAAACAAAAAAATGCAAAAAAAAACACAAAAAATGCAAAAAAACAAAACAAAAAAATGCAAAAAAAATGCAAAAAATTGCAAAAAAAATGCAAAACAATGCAAAAAAAAACAAAAAAAAATGCAAAAAAACACAAAAAAATGCAAAAAAAAAAAACAAAAAAAATGCAAAAAAAAAACACAAAAAAAACCAAAAAAAATGCAAAAAAAAAAATGCAAAAAAATGCAAAAAAAAAAAAAATGCAAAAAAATGCAAAAAAAAACACAAAAAACACACAAAAAAATGCAAAAAAACAAACAAAAAAATGCAAAAAAAATGCAAAAAAACACAAAAAAATGCAAAAAAAACCACAAAAAAATGCAAAAAAAAACAAAAAAAATGCAAAAAAACATAAAAAAATGCAAAAAAAAAAACACAAAAAAAATGCAAAAAAAAACACAAAAAATGCAAAAAAAACACAAAAAATGCAAAAAAAACACAAATGCAAAAAAATGCAAAAAAATGCAAAAAAAATGCAAAAAAATGCAAAAAAAAATGCAAAACAATGCAAAAAAAAAAAATGCAAAAAAAAATGCAAAAAAAAAAAAAAAATGCAAAAAAACCCACAAAAAAACAAAAAAAACAAACACAAAAAAAATGCAAAAAAACACACAAAAAATGCAAAAAAATGTTAAAAAATGCAAAAAAACAAAAAAAATGCAAAAAAAAACACAAAAAAAATGCAAAAAAATGCAAAAAAAAACACAAAAAAATGCAAAAAAAACACAAAAAATGCAAAAAAACAAAAAAAAACACAAAAAAAACAAAAAAATGCAAAAAAAAACACAAAAAATGCAAAAAAACAAAACAAAAAAATGCAAAAAAAAATGCAAAAAAATTGCAAAAAAAATGCAAAACAATGCAAAAAAAAACAAAAAAAAATGCAAAAAAACACAAAAAAATGCAAAAAAAAAACAAAAAAAATGCAAAAAAAAACACAAAAAAAACA
>JAKRKW010000145.1:10000-35000 GCA_023566125.1 Zingel zingel
AAAAAATGCAAAAAAAATGCAAAAAAAATGCAAAAAAAATGCAAAAAAATGCAAAAAAAAAAGCAAAAAAAATGCAAAAAAAATGGAAAAAACCCCCACAAAAAAATGTAAAAAAAAACACAAAAAAAATGCAAAAAAACCCACAAAAAATGCAAAAAAAGCACAAAAATGCAAAAAAAATGCAAAAAAAATGCAAAAAAAATGCAAAAAAAACAAAAAAAATGCAAAAAAAATGCAAAAAAAATGCAAAAAAATGCAAAAAAAGCAAAAAAAATGCAAAAAAAATGGAAAAAACCCCCACAAAAAAATGTAAAAAAAAAACACAAAAAAAATGCAAAAAAACCCACAAAAAATGCAAAAAAAGCACAAAAATGCAAAAAAAATGCAAAAAAAATGCAAAAAAAATGCAAAAAAAAATGCAAAAAAATGCAAAAAAAACACAAAAAAATGCAAAAAAAAATGCAAAAAAATGCAAAAAAATGCAAAAAAACCCACAAAAAATGCAAAAAAAATGCAAAAAAATGCAAAAAAAATGCAAAAAAATGCAAAAAAAATGCAAAAAAAATGCAAAAAAATGCAAAAAAACCCACAAAAAATGCAAAAAAAAAAAAGCAAAAAAAATGCAAAAAAATGCAAAAAAAACGCAAAAAAAGCAAAAAAAATGCAAAAAAAATGGAAAAAAACCCCACAAAAATGTAAAAAAAAAACACAAAAAAATGCAAAAAACCCCACAAAAAATGCAAAAAAAAATGCAAAAAAAATGCAAAAAAAATGCAAAAAAAATGCAAAAAAAACACAAAAAATGCAAAAAAAACCCACAAAAAATGCAAAAAAAATGCAAAAAAATGCAAAAAAAATGCAAAAAAAATGCTAAAAAACACAAAAAATGCAAAAAAAACACAAAAAATGCAAAAAAAAGCACAAAAATGCAAAAAAAATGCAAAAAAATGCAAAGAAATGCAAAAAAACGCAAAAAATGCAAAAAATGCAAAAAAAAAAGCACAAAAATGCAAAAAATGCAATAAAAACACAAAAAAAATGCAAAAAAACACAAAAAATGCAAAAAAATGCAAAAAAACCCACAAAAAATGCAAAAAAAATGCAAAAAAAATGCAAAAAAATGCAAAAAAATGCAAAAAAAAATGCAAAAAAAATGCAAAAAAATGCAAAAACAATGCTAAAAAACACAAAAAATGCAAAAAAAACACAAAAAATGCAAAAAAAAGCACAAAAATGCAAAAAAAATGCAAAAAAATGCAAAGAAATGCAAAAAAACGCAAAAAATGCAAAAAATGCAAAAAAAAAAGCACAAAAATGCAAAAAATGCAATAAAAACACAAAAAAAATGCAAAAAAACACAAAAAATGCAAAAAAATGCAAAAAAACCCACAAAAAATGCAAAAAAAATGCAAAAAAAATGCAAAAAAATGCAAAAAAATGCAAAAAAAAATGCAAAAAAAATGCAAAAAAATGCAAAATCACCCAAAAAAATGCAAAAAAAAAAGCAAAAAAAATGCAAAAAAAATGCAAAAAAAACAAAAAAAATGCAAAAAATGCAAAAAAAATGCAAAAAAATGCAAAAAAACGCAAAAAATGCAAAAAAAGCAAAAAAAATGCAAAAAAATGGAAAAAAAACCCCACAAAAAAATGTAAAAAAAAAAACACAAAAAAATGCAAAAAAAAACCACAAAAAATGCAAAAAAAGCACAAAAATGCAAAAAAAAGAAAAAAAAATGCAAAAAAAAGAAAAAAAAATGCAAAAAAAATGCAAAAAAATGCAAAAAAACCCACAAAAAATGCAAAAAAAATGCAAAAAAATGCAAAAAAAATGCAAAAAAATGCAAAAAAAATGCAAAAAAAATGCAAAAAAATGCAAAAAAACCCACAAAAAATGCAAAAAAAAAAAAGCAAAAAAAATGCAAAAAAATGCAAAAAAAACGCAAAAAAAGCAAAAAAAATGCAAAAAAAATGGAAAAAAACCCCACAAAAATGTAAAAAAAAACACAAAAAAATGCAAAAAACCCCACAAAAAATGCAAAAAAAAATGCAAAAAAAATGCAAAAAAAATGCAAAAAAAATGCAAAAAAAACACAAAAAATGCAAAAAAAACCCACAAAAAATGCAAAAAAAATGCAAAAAAATGCAAAAAAAATGCAAAAAAAATGCTAAAAAAACACAAAAAATGCAAAAAAAACACAAAAAATGCAAAAAAAAACACAAAAATGCAAAAAAAATGCAAAAAAATGCAAAGAAATGCAAAAAAACTCAAAAAATGCAAAAAATGCAAAAAAAAAAAGCACAAAAATGCAAAAAATGCAATAAAAACACAAAAAAAATGCAAAAAAACACAAAAAATGCAAAAAAATGCAAAAAAACCCACAAAAAATGCAAAAAAAATGCAAAAAAAATGCAAAAAAATGCAAAAAAATGCAAAAAAAAATGCAAAAAAAATGCAAAAAAATGCAAAAACACCCAAAAAAATGCAAAAAAAAAAGCAAAAAAAATGCAGAAAAAATGCAAAAAAAATGCAAAAAAAACAAAAAAAATGCAAAAAATGCAAAAAAAATGCAAAAAAAATGCAAAAAAATGCAAAAAAACGCAAAAAATGCAAAAAAAGCAAAAAAAATGCAAAAAATGGAAAAAAAACCCACAAAAAAATGTAAAAAAAAAAACACAAAAAAATGCAAAAAAAACCACAAAAAATGCAAAAAAAGCACAAAAATGCAAAAAAAATGCAAAAAAAATGCAAAAAAAATGCAAAAAAAAATGCAAAAAAATGCAAAAAAAAATGCAAAAAAATGAAAAAAAATGAAAAAAACCCACAAAAATGCAAAAAAATGCAAAAAAAACCCACAAAAAATGCAAAAAAAAAGCAAAAAAAATGCAAAAAAAATGCAAAAAAAATGCAAAAAAACGCAAAAAATGCAAAAAAAAAACACAAAAAATGCAAAAAAAAGCACAAAAATGCAAAAAAATGCAAAAAAATGCAAAAAAAACGCAAAAAAAATGCAAAAAAATGCAAAAAAAATGCAAAAAAATGCAAAAAAAGCAAAAAAAAATGCAAAAAAAAATGGAAAAAACCCCACAAAAAATGTAAAAAAAAAACACAAAAAAATGCAAAAAAACCCACAAAAAATGCAAAAAAAAATGCAAAAAAAATGCAAAAAAAATGCAAAAAAATGCAAAAAAAAAACAAAAAAAACACAAAAATGCAAAAAAAATGCAAAAAAACCCACAAAAAATGCAAAAAAAAATGCAAAAAACCCACAAAAAATACAAAAAAAAATGCAAAAAAATGCAAAAAAATGCAAAAACACCCAAAAAAATGCAAAAAAAAGCAAAAAAAATGCAAAAAAAATGCAAAAAAAATGCAAAAAAAAATGCAAAAAAAATGCAAAAAAATGCAAAAAAAGCAAAAAAAATGCAAAAAAAATGGAAAAAACCCCCACAAAAAATGTAAAAAAAAACACAAAAAAAATGCAAAAAAACCCACAAAAAATGCAAAAAAAAGCACAAAAATGCAAAAAAAATGCAAAAAAAATGCAAAAAAAATGCAAAAAAAAACAAAAAAAATGCAAAAAAAACACAAAAAAAATGCAAAAAAATGCAAACAAAGCAAAAAAAATGCAAAAAAAATGGAAAAAACCCCCACAAAAAAATGTAAAAAAAAAACACAAAAAAAATGCAAAAAAACCCACAAAAAATGCAAAAAAAAGCACAAAAATGCAAAAAAAATGCAAAAAAAATGCAAAAAAAAATGCAAAAAAATGCAAAAAAAATGCAAAAAAACAAAAAATGCAAAAAAACCCCACAAAAAATGCAAAAAAAATGCAAAAAAAACACAAAAAAATGCAAAAAAAATGCAAAAAAACAAAAAATGCAAAAAAAAAACCACAAAAAATGCAAAAAAAAGAAAAAAAAATGCAAAAAAACCCACAAAAAATGCAAAAAAAAATGCAAAAAAATGCAAAAAAACCCACAAAAAATGCAAAAAAAAAAAGCAAAAAAAATGCAAAAAAATGCAAAAAAAACGCAAAAAAAGCAAAAAAAATGGAAAAAAAAACCCCACAAAAAATGTAAAAAAAAAACACAAAAAAATGCAAAAAAACCCACAAAAAATGCAAAAAAAAAATGCAAAAAAAATGCAAAAAAAATGCAAAAAAAATGCAAAAAAATGCAAAAAAAATGCAAAAAAATGCTAAAAAACACAAAAAATGCAAAAAAAAACACAAAAAATGCAAAAAAACGCAAAAAATGCAAAAAAAAAACACAAAAAATGCAAAAAAAACGCAAAAAATGCAAAAAATGCAAAAAAAAGCACAAAAATGCAAAAAAATGCAATAAAAACACAAAAAAATGCAAAAAAACACAAAAAATGCAAAAAAATGCAAAAAAACCCACAAAAAATGCAAAAAAAATGCAAAAAAATGCAAAAAAATGCAAAAAAAAATGCAAAAAAAATGCAAAAAAATGCAAAAACACCCAAAAAAATGCAAAAAAAAAAAGCAAAAAAAATGAAAAAAAATGCAAAAAAAACAAAAAAAATGCAAAAAATGCAAAAAAAATGCAAAAAAATGCAAAAAAATGCAAAAAAACGCAAAAAATGCAAAAAAAAGCACAAAAATGCAAAAAATGCAATAAAAACACAAAAAAATGCAAAAAAAATGCAAAAAACCCACAAAAAAATGCAAAAAAACACAAAAAATGCAAAAAAATGCAAAAAAACCCACAAAAAATGCAAAAAAATGCAAAAAAAATGCAAAAAAAAATGCAAAAAAATGCAAAAAAAAATGCAAAAAAAATGCAAAAAAATGCAAAAACACCCAAAAAAATGCAAAAAAAAAGCAAAAAAAATGCAAAAAAATGCAAAAAAATGCAAAAAAATGCAAAAAAAACAAAAAAAATGCAAAAAAAATGCAAAAAAAATGCAAAAAAAATGCAAAAAAAGCAAAAAAAATGGAAAAAAACCCCACAAAAAAATGCAAAAAAAAATGCAAAAAAATGCAAAAAAAATGCAAAAAAAATGCAAAAAAATGCAAAAACACCCAAAAAAATGCAAAAAAATGCAAAAAAAACAAAAAAAAATGCAAAAAAAATGCAAAAACACCCAAAAAAATGCAAAAAAAAGCAAAAAAAATGCAAAAAAATGCAAAAAAAATGCAAAAAAAATGCAAAAAAAATGCAAAAAAATGCAAAAAAAATGCAAAAAAATGAAAAAAAAATGCAAAAAACCCACAAAAATGCAAAAAAAATGCAAAAAAACCCACAAAAAATGCAAAAAAAAATGCAAAAAACCCACAAAAAATACAAAAAAAAATGCAAAAAAATGCAAAAAAATGGCAAAAAAAAATGCAAAAAAAAATGCAAAAAAACCCACAAAAAATGTAAAAAAAAACACAAAAAAAATGCAAAAAACCCACAAAAAATGTAAAAAAAAACACAAAAAAATGCAAAAAAAATGCAAAAAAACCCACAAAAAATGCAAAAAAACCCACAAAAAATGCAAAAAAAAATGCAAAAAAAATGCAAAAAAATGCAAAAAAAAAATGCAAAAAAAAATGCAAAAAAATGCAAAAAACCCACAAAAAATACAAAAAAAATGCAAAAAACCCACAAAAAATACAAAAAAAATGCAAAAAAATGCAAAAAAAATGGCAAAAAAAAATGCAAAAAAAAATGCAAAAAACCCACAAAAAATGTAAAAAAAAACACAAAAAAAATGCAAAAAACCCACAAAAAATGTAAAAAAAAACACAAAAAAATGCAAAAAAAACCCACAAAAAATGCAAAAAAACCCACAAAAAATGCAAAAAAAAATGCAAAAAAAATGCAAAAAAATGCAAAAAAAAATGCAAAAAAAAAATGCAAAAAAAATGCAAAAAAAATGCAAAAAAAAATGCAAAAAAATGCAAAAAAATGCAAAAAAATGCTAAAAAAATGCAAAAAAAATACAAAAAAATGAAAAAAAAAACACAAAAAATGAAAAAAAAACCACAAAAAATGCAAAAAAAATGCAAAAAAAATGCAAAAAAAATGCAAAAAAAACCACAAAAAATGCAAAAAAAATGCAAAAAAAACACAAAAAATGCAAAAAAAATGCAAAAAAAATGCAAAAAAAACCACAAAAAATGCAAAAAAAAAATGCAAAAAAAATGCAAAAAAAAAGCAAAAAAAAATGCAAAAAAAACACAAAAAATGCAAAAAAAACACACAAAAAATGCTAAAAAAATGCTAAAAAAAATGCAAAAAAAATGCAAAAAAAATGCAAAAAAAATGCAAAAAAACCCACAAAAAATGTAAAAAAAAACACAAAAAAATGCAAAAAAACACAAAAAAAATGCAAAAAAACACAAAAAATGCAAAAAAAAAAGCACAAAAATGCAAAAAAATGCAAAAAAAACACAAAAAAACAAAAAAAACACAAAAAAAATGCAAAAAAATGCAAAAAAAAACAAAAAATGCAAAAAAAACCACAAAAAAATGCAAAAAAACACAAAAAAAATGCAAAAAAAATGCAAAAAAAACCCACAAAAAAATGCAAAAAAAATGCAAAAAAAAATGCAAAAAACCCCACAAAAAAATGCAAAAAAAATGCAAAAAAACCCACAAAAAATGCAAAAAAAAAAGCAAAAAAAATGCAAAAAAAATGCAAAAAAACCCACAAAAAATGCAAAAAAAATGCAAAAAAAATGCAAAAAAAACCCACAAAAAATGTAAAAAAAAAAAACACAAAAAAAATGCAAAAAACCCACAAAAAATGCAAAAAAAATGCAAAAAAAACGCAAAAAAAATGCAAAAAAATGCAAAAAAATGCACAAAAAATGCAAAAAAAAATGCAAAAAAAACACAAAAAAATGCAAAAAAAAAACACAAAAAAATGCAAAAAAAAACACAAAAAATGCAAAAAAAATGCAAAAAAACCCCACAAAAAATGTAAAAAAAAAAACACAAAAAATGCAAAAAAACCCACAAAAAATGCAAAAAAATGCAAAAAAAACAAAAAAAATGCAAAAAAAATTTGCATTTTTTTTTGTGTTTTTTTTGCATTTTTTTTGCATTTTTTGTGGGTTTTTTTGCATTTTTTGTGTGTGTGCAAAAAAATGCAAAAAAAACACAAAAAATGCAAAAAAAATGCAAAAAAAATGCAAAAAAATGCAAAACAACCCCACAAAAAATGCAAAAAAAATGCAAAAAAACACAAAAAATGCTAAAAAAATGCTAAAAAAATGCAAAAAAAATGCTAAAAAAACACAAAAAATGCAAAAAACCCCACAAAAAATGCAAAAAAAATGAAAAAAAAAAAAAAAAAATGAAAAAAAACCCACAAAAAATGCAAAAAAATGCAAAAAAAACCACAAAAAATGCAAAAAAAAATGCAAAAAAAATGCAAAAAAAATGCAAAAAAAAACACAAAAAATGCAAAAAAAATGCAAAAAAAATGCAAAAAAACACAAAAAAAATGCAAAAAAAAACACAAAAAAATGCAAAAAAAAACGCAAAAAATGCAAAAAAAATGCAAAAAACACAAAAAAAATGCAAAAAAAATGCAAAAAAACCCACAAAAAATGCAAAAAAAAATGCAGAAAAACACAAAAAAATGCAAAAAAAATGCAAAAAAAACACACAAAAAATGCTAAAAAAATGCAAAAAAAATGCAAAAAAAATGCAAAAAAAAATGCAAAAAAACCCACAAAAAAATGTTAAAAAAAACACAAAAAAATGCAAAAAAACACAAAAAAAAATGCAAAAAAAATGCAAAAAAAACACAAAAAAAATGCAAAAAAAATGCAAAAAAAATGCAAAAAAATGCAAAAAAATGCAAAAAACACAAAAAATGCAAAAAAAATGCAAAAAAAATGCTAAAAAAATGCTAAAAAAATGCAAAAAAAATGCAAAAAAAACCACAAAAAATGCAAAAAACCCCACAAAAAATGCAAAAAAAATGAAAAAAAAAAAAAAAAAAAATGAAAAAAACCCCACAAAAAATGCAAAAAAATGCAAAAAAAACCACAAAAAATGCAAAAAAAAATGCAAAAAAAATGCAAAAAAAATGCAAAAAAAAACACAAAAAATGCAAAAAAAATGCAAAAAAAATGCAAAAAAACACAAAAAAAAATGCAAAAAAAATGGAAAAAACCCCACAAAAAATGCAAAAAAAAATGCAAAAAAAACCAACAATAAAATGCAAAAAAACCCACAAAAAATGCAAAAAAAAATGCAAAAAAACAAAAAATTGCAAAAAAATGCAAAAAAAAAACACAAAAAAATGCAAAAAAAACACAAAAAAATGCAAAAAAAATGCAAAAAAACACAAAAAAAATGCAAAAAAAATGCAAAAAAACAAAAAAAAATGCAAAAAAAAATGCAAAAAAACCCACAAAAAATGCAAAAAAAAATGCAAAAAACCCACAAAAAATACAAAAAAAAATGCAAAAAAACACAAAAAAAATGCAAAAAAACCCACAAAAAATGCAAAAAAAGCACAAAAATGCAAAAAAAATGCAAAAAAAATGCAAAAAAAATGCAAAAAAAAATGCAAAAAAATGCAAAAAAAACACAAAAAAATGCAAAAAAAAATGCAAAAAAATGCAAAAAAATGCAAAAAAACCCACAAAAAATGCAAAAAAAATGCAAAAAAATGCAAAAAAAATGCAAAAAAATGCAAAAAAAATGCAAAAAAAATGCAAAAAAATGCAAAAAAACCCACAAAAAATGCAAAAAAAAAAAAGCAAAAAAAATGCAAAAAAATGCAAAAAAAACGCAAAAAAAGCAAAAAAAATGCAAAAAAAATGGAAAAAAACCCCACAAAAATGTAAAAAAAAAACACAAAAAAATGCAAAAAACCCCACAAAAAATGCAAAAAAAAATGCAAAAAAAATGCAAAAAAAATGCAAAAAAAATGCAAAAAAAACACAAAAAATGCAAAAAAAACCCACAAAAAATGCAAAAAAAATGCAAAAAAATGCAAAAAAAATGCAAAAAAAATGCTAAAAAACACAAAAAATGCAAAAAA
This sequence comes from Zingel zingel, assembly GCA_023566125.1. Classification (NCBI taxonomy): domain Eukaryota; kingdom Metazoa; phylum Chordata; class Actinopteri; order Perciformes; family Percidae; genus Zingel; species Zingel zingel. Next base: position 19,014 of record JAKRKW010000145.1, read on the forward strand.
AACACAAAAAATGCAAAAAAAAGCACAAAAATGCAAAAAAAATGCAAAAAAATGCAAAGAAATGCAAAAAAACGCAAAAAATGCAAAAAATGCAAAAAAAAAAGCACAAAAATGCAAAAAATGCAATAAAAACACAAAAAAAATGCAAAAAAACACAAAAAATGCAAAAAAATGCAAAAAAACCCACAAAAAATGCAAAAAAAATGCAAAAAAAATGCAAAAAAATGCAAAAAAATGCAAAAAAAAATGCAAAAAAAATGCAAAAAAATGCAAAAACAATGCTAAAAAACACAAAAAATGCAAAAAAAACACAAAAAATGCAAAAAAAAGCACAAAAATGCAAAAAAAATGCAAAAAAATGCAAAGAAATGCAAAAAAACGCAAAAAATGCAAAAAATGCAAAAAAAAAAGCACAAAAATGCAAAAAATGCAATAAAAACACAAAAAAAATGCAAAAAAACACAAAAAATGCAAAAAAATGCAAAAAAACCCACAAAAAATGCAAAAAAAATGCAAAAAAAATGCAAAAAAATGCAAAAAAATGCAAAAAAAAATGCAAAAAAAATGCAAAAAAATGCAAAATCACCCAAAAAAATGCAAAAAAAAAAGCAAAAAAAATGCAAAAAAAATGCAAAAAAAACAAAAAAAATGCAAAAAATGCAAAAAAAATGCAAAAAAATGCAAAAAAACGCAAAAAATGCAAAAAAAGCAAAAAAAATGCAAAAAAATGGAAAAAAAACCCCACAAAAAAATGTAAAAAAAAAAACACAAAAAAATGCAAAAAAAAACCACAAAAAATGCAAAAAAAGCACAAAAATGCAAAAAAAAGAAAAAAAAATGCAAAAAAAAGAAAAAAAAATGCAAAAAAAATGCAAAAAAATGCAAAAAAACCCACAAAAAATGCAAAAAAAATGCAAAAAAATGCAAAAAAAATGCAAAAAAATGCAAAAAAAATGCAAAAAAAATGCAAAAAAATGCAAAAAAACCCACAAAAAATGCAAAAAAAAAAAAGCAAAAAAAATGCAAAAAAATGCAAAAAAAACGCAAAAAAAGCAAAAAAAATGCAAAAAAAATGGAAAAAAACCCCACAAAAATGTAAAAAAAAACACAAAAAAATGCAAAAAACCCCACAAAAAATGCAAAAAAAAATGCAAAAAAAATGCAAAAAAAATGCAAAAAAAATGCAAAAAAAACACAAAAAATGCAAAAAAAACCCACAAAAAATGCAAAAAAAATGCAAAAAAATGCAAAAAAAATGCAAAAAAAATGCTAAAAAAACACAAAAAATGCAAAAAAAACACAAAAAATGCAAAAAAAAACACAAAAATGCAAAAAAAATGCAAAAAAATGCAAAGAAATGCAAAAAAACTCAAAAAATGCAAAAAATGCAAAAAAAAAAAGCACAAAAATGCAAAAAATGCAATAAAAACACAAAAAAAATGCAAAAAAACACAAAAAATGCAAAAAAATGCAAAAAAACCCACAAAAAATGCAAAAAAAATGCAAAAAAAATGCAAAAAAATGCAAAAAAATGCAAAAAAAAATGCAAAAAAAATGCAAAAAAATGCAAAAACACCCAAAAAAATGCAAAAAAAAAAGCAAAAAAAATGCAGAAAAAATGCAAAAAAAATGCAAAAAAAACAAAAAAAATGCAAAAAATGCAAAAAAAATGCAAAAAAAATGCAAAAAAATGCAAAAAAACGCAAAAAATGCAAAAAAAGCAAAAAAAATGCAAAAAATGGAAAAAAAACCCACAAAAAAATGTAAAAAAAAAAACACAAAAAAATGCAAAAAAAACCACAAAAAATGCAAAAAAAGCACAAAAATGCAAAAAAAATGCAAAAAAAATGCAAAAAAAATGCAAAAAAAAATGCAAAAAAATGCAAAAAAAAATGCAAAAAAATGAAAAAAAATGAAAAAAACCCACAAAAATGCAAAAAAATGCAAAAAAAACCCACAAAAAATGCAAAAAAAAAGCAAAAAAAATGCAAAAAAAATGCAAAAAAAATGCAAAAAAACGCAAAAAATGCAAAAAAAAAACACAAAAAATGCAAAAAAAAGCACAAAAATGCAAAAAAATGCAAAAAAATGCAAAAAAAACGCAAAAAAAATGCAAAAAAATGCAAAAAAAATGCAAAAAAATGCAAAAAAAGCAAAAAAAAATGCAAAAAAAAATGGAAAAAACCCCACAAAAAATGTAAAAAAAAAACACAAAAAAATGCAAAAAAACCCACAAAAAATGCAAAAAAAAATGCAAAAAAAATGCAAAAAAAATGCAAAAAAATGCAAAAAAAAAACAAAAAAAACACAAAAATGCAAAAAAAATGCAAAAAAACCCACAAAAAATGCAAAAAAAAATGCAAAAAACCCACAAAAAATACAAAAAAAAATGCAAAAAAATGCAAAAAAATGCAAAAACACCCAAAAAAATGCAAAAAAAAGCAAAAAAAATGCAAAAAAAATGCAAAAAAAATGCAAAAAAAAATGCAAAAAAAATGCAAAAAAATGCAAAAAAAGCAAAAAAAATGCAAAAAAAATGGAAAAAACCCCCACAAAAAATGTAAAAAAAAACACAAAAAAAATGCAAAAAAACCCACAAAAAATGCAAAAAAAAGCACAAAAATGCAAAAAAAATGCAAAAAAAATGCAAAAAAAATGCAAAAAAAAACAAAAAAAATGCAAAAAAAACACAAAAAAAATGCAAAAAAATGCAAACAAAGCAAAAAAAATGCAAAAAAAATGGAAAAAACCCCCACAAAAAAATGTAAAAAAAAAACACAAAAAAAATGCAAAAAAACCCACAAAAAATGCAAAAAAAAGCACAAAAATGCAAAAAAAATGCAAAAAAAATGCAAAAAAAAATGCAAAAAAATGCAAAAAAAATGCAAAAAAACAAAAAATGCAAAAAAACCCCACAAAAAATGCAAAAAAAATGCAAAAAAAACACAAAAAAATGCAAAAAAAATGCAAAAAAACAAAAAATGCAAAAAAAAAACCACAAAAAATGCAAAAAAAAGAAAAAAAAATGCAAAAAAACCCACAAAAAATGCAAAAAAAAATGCAAAAAAATGCAAAAAAACCCACAAAAAATGCAAAAAAAAAAAGCAAAAAAAATGCAAAAAAATGCAAAAAAAACGCAAAAAAAGCAAAAAAAATGGAAAAAAAAACCCCACAAAAAATGTAAAAAAAAAACACAAAAAAATGCAAAAAAACCCACAAAAAATGCAAAAAAAAAATGCAAAAAAAATGCAAAAAAAATGCAAAAAAAATGCAAAAAAATGCAAAAAAAATGCAAAAAAATGCTAAAAAACACAAAAAATGCAAAAAAAAACACAAAAAATGCAAAAAAACGCAAAAAATGCAAAAAAAAAACACAAAAAATGCAAAAAAAACGCAAAAAATGCAAAAAATGCAAAAAAAAGCACAAAAATGCAAAAAAATGCAATAAAAACACAAAAAAATGCAAAAAAACACAAAAAATGCAAAAAAATGCAAAAAAACCCACAAAAAATGCAAAAAAAATGCAAAAAAATGCAAAAAAATGCAAAAAAAAATGCAAAAAAAATGCAAAAAAATGCAAAAACACCCAAAAAAATGCAAAAAAAAAAAGCAAAAAAAATGAAAAAAAATGCAAAAAAAACAAAAAAAATGCAAAAAATGCAAAAAAAATGCAAAAAAATGCAAAAAAATGCAAAAAAACGCAAAAAATGCAAAAAAAAGCACAAAAATGCAAAAAATGCAATAAAAACACAAAAAAATGCAAAAAAAATGCAAAAAACCCACAAAAAAATGCAAAAAAACACAAAAAATGCAAAAAAATGCAAAAAAACCCACAAAAAATGCAAAAAAATGCAAAAAAAATGCAAAAAAAAATGCAAAAAAATGCAAAAAAAAATGCAAAAAAAATGCAAAAAAATGCAAAAACACCCAAAAAAATGCAAAAAAAAAGCAAAAAAAATGCAAAAAAATGCAAAAAAATGCAAAAAAATGCAAAAAAAACAAAAAAAATGCAAAAAAAATGCAAAAAAAATGCAAAAAAAATGCAAAAAAAGCAAAAAAAATGGAAAAAAACCCCACAAAAAAATGCAAAAAAAAATGCAAAAAAATGCAAAAAAAATGCAAAAAAAATGCAAAAAAATGCAAAAACACCCAAAAAAATGCAAAAAAATGCAAAAAAAACAAAAAAAAATGCAAAAAAAATGCAAAAACACCCAAAAAAATGCAAAAAAAAGCAAAAAAAATGCAAAAAAATGCAAAAAAAATGCAAAAAAAATGCAAAAAAAATGCAAAAAAATGCAAAAAAAATGCAAAAAAATGAAAAAAAAATGCAAAAAACCCACAAAAATGCAAAAAAAATGCAAAAAAACCCACAAAAAATGCAAAAAAAAATGCAAAAAACCCACAAAAAATACAAAAAAAAATGCAAAAAAATGCAAAAAAATGGCAAAAAAAAATGCAAAAAAAAATGCAAAAAAACCCACAAAAAATGTAAAAAAAAACACAAAAAAAATGCAAAAAACCCACAAAAAATGTAAAAAAAAACACAAAAAAATGCAAAAAAAATGCAAAAAAACCCACAAAAAATGCAAAAAAACCCACAAAAAATGCAAAAAAAAATGCAAAAAAAATGCAAAAAAATGCAAAAAAAAAATGCAAAAAAAAATGCAAAAAAATGCAAAAAACCCACAAAAAATACAAAAAAAATGCAAAAAACCCACAAAAAATACAAAAAAAATGCAAAAAAATGCAAAAAAAATGGCAAAAAAAAATGCAAAAAAAAATGCAAAAAACCCACAAAAAATGTAAAAAAAAACACAAAAAAAATGCAAAAAACCCACAAAAAATGTAAAAAAAAACACAAAAAAATGCAAAAAAAACCCACAAAAAATGCAAAAAAACCCACAAAAAATGCAAAAAAAAATGCAAAAAAAATGCAAAAAAATGCAAAAAAAAATGCAAAAAAAAAATGCAAAAAAAATGCAAAAAAAATGCAAAAAAAAATGCAAAAAAATGCAAAAAAATGCAAAAAAATGCTAAAAAAATGCAAAAAAAATACAAAAAAATGAAAAAAAAAACACAAAAAATGAAAAAAAAACCACAAAAAATGCAAAAAAAATGCAAAAAAAATGCAAAAAAAATGCAAAAAAAACCACAAAAAATGCAAAAAAAATGCAAAAAAAACACAAAAAATGCAAAAAAAATGCAAAAAAAATGCAAAAAAAACCACAAAAAATGCAAAAAAAAAATGCAAAAAAAATGCAAAAAAAAAGCAAAAAAAAATGCAAAAAAAACACAAAAAATGCAAAAAAAAACACACAAAAAATGCTAAAAAAATGCTAAAAAAAATGCAAAAAAAATGCAAAAAAAATGCAAAAAAAATGCAAAAAAACCCACAAAAAATGTAAAAAAAAACACAAAAAAATGCAAAAAAACACAAAAAAAATGCAAAAAAACACAAAAAATGCAAAAAAAAAGCACAAAAATGCAAAAAAATGCAAAAAAAACACAAAAAAACAAAAAAAACACAAAAAAAATGCAAAAAAATGCAAAAAAAAACAAAAAATGCAAAAAAAACCACAAAAAAATGCAAAAAAACACAAAAAAAAATGCAAAAAAAATGCAAAAAAAACCCACAAAAAAATGCAAAAAAAATGCAAAAAAAAATGCAAAAAACCCCACAAAAAAATGCAAAAAAAATGCAAAAAAACCCACAAAAAATGCAAAAAAAAAAGCAAAAAAAATGCAAAAAAAATGCAAAAAAACCCACAAAAAATGCAAAAAAAATGCAAAAAAAATGCAAAAAAAACCCACAAAAAATGTAAAAAAAAAAAACACAAAAAAAATGCAAAAAACCCACAAAAAATGCAAAAAAAATGCAAAAAAAACGCAAAAAAAATGCAAAAAAATGCAAAAAAATGCACAAAAAATGCAAAAAAAAATGCAAAAAAAACACAAAAAAATGCAAAAAAAAAACACAAAAAAATGCAAAAAAAAACACAAAAAATGCAAAAAAAATGCAAAAAAACCCCACAAAAAATGTAAAAAAAAAAACACAAAAAATGCAAAAAAACCCACAAAAAATGCAAAAAAATGCAAAAAAAACAAAAAAAATGCAAAAAAAATTTGCATTTTTTTTTGTGTTTTTTTTTGCATTTTTTTTGCATTTTTTGTGGGTTTTTTTGCATTTTTTGTGTGTGTGCAAAAAAATGCAAAAAAAACACAAAAAATGCAAAAAAAATGCAAAAAAAATGCAAAAAAATGCAAAACAACCCCACAAAAAATGCAAAAAAAATGCAAAAAAACACAAAAAATGCTAAAAAAATGCTAAAAAAATGCAAAAAAAATGCTAAAAAAACACAAAAAATGCAAAAAACCCCACAAAAAATGCAAAAAAAATGAAAAAAAAAAAAAAAAAATGAAAAAAAACCCACAAAAAATGCAAAAAAATGCAAAAAAAACCACAAAAAATGCAAAAAAAAATGCAAAAAAAATGCAAAAAAAATGCAAAAAAAAACACAAAAAATGCAAAAAAAATGCAAAAAAAATGCAAAAAAACACAAAAAAAATGCAAAAAAAAACACAAAAAAATGCAAAAAAAAACGCAAAAAATGCAAAAAAAATGCAAAAAACACAAAAAAAATGCAAAAAAAATGCAAAAAAACCCACAAAAAATGCAAAAAAAAATGCAGAAAAACACAAAAAAATGCAAAAAAAATGCAAAAAAAACACACAAAAAATGCTAAAAAAATGCAAAAAAAATGCAAAAAAAATGCAAAAAAAAATGCAAAAAAACCCACAAAAAAATGTTAAAAAAAACACAAAAAAATGCAAAAAAACACAAAAAAAATGCAAAAAAAATGCAAAAAAACACAAAAAAAATGCAAAAAAAATGCAAAAAAAATGCAAAAAAATGCAAAAAAATGCAAAAAAACACAAAAAATGCAAAAAAAATGCAAAAAAAATGCTAAAAAAATGCTAAAAAAATGCAAAAAAAATGCAAAAAAAACCACAAAAAATGCAAAAAACCCCACAAAAAATGCAAAAAAAATGAAAAAAAAAAAAAAAAAAAATGAAAAAAACCCCACAAAAAATGCAAAAAAATGCAAAAAAAACCACAAAAAATGCAAAAAAAAATGCAAAAAAAATGCAAAAAAAATGCAAAAAAAAACACAAAAAATGCAAAAAAAATGCAAAAAAAATGCAAAAAAACACAAAAAAAATGCAAAAAAAATGGAAAAAACCCCACAAAAAATGCAAAAAAAATGCAAAAAAAACCAACAATAAAATGCAAAAAAACCCACAAAAAATGCAAAAAAAAATGCAAAAAAACAAAAAATTGCAAAAAAATGCAAAAAAAAACACAAAAAAATGCAAAAAAAACACAAAAAAATGCAAAAAAAATGCAAAAAAACACAAAAAAAATGCAAAAAAAATGCAAAAAAACAAAAAAAAATGCAAAAAAAAATGCAAAAAAACCCACAAAAAATGCAAAAAAAAATGCAAAAAACCCACAAAAAATACAAAAAAAAATGCAAAAAAATGCAAAAAAATGCAAAAACACCCAAAAAAATGCAAAAAAAAGCAAAAAAAATGCAAAAAAAATGCAAAAAAAATGCAAAAAAAAATGCAAAAAAAATGCAAAAAAATGCAAAAAAAGCAAAAAAAATGCAAAAAAAATGGAAAAAACCCCCACAAAAAATGTAAAAAAAAACACAAAAAAAATGCAAAAAAACCCACAAAAAATGCAAAAAAAAGCACAAAAATGCAAAAAAAATGCAAAAAAAATGCAAAAAAAATGCAAAAAAAAACAAAAAAAATGCAAAAAAAACACAAAAAAAATGCAAAAAAATGCAAACAAAGCAAAAAAAATGCAAAAAAAATGGAAAAAACCCCCACAAAAAAATGTAAAAAAAAAAACACAAAAAAAATGCAAAAAAAACCCACAAAAAATGCAAAAAAAAGCACAAAAATGCAAAAAAAATGCAAAAAAAATGCAAAAAAAAATGCAAAAAAATGCAAAAAAAATGCAAAAAAAACAAAAAATGCAAAAAAACCCCACAAAAAATGCAAAAAAAATGCAAAAAAAACACAAAAAAATGCAAAAAAAATGCAAAAAAACAAAAAATGCAAAAAAAAAACCACAAAAAATGCAAAAAAAAGAAAAAAAAATGCAAAAAAACCCACAAAAAATGCAAAAAAAAATGCAAAAAAATGCAAAAAAACCCACAAAAAATGCAAAAAAAAAAAGCAAAAAAAATGCAAAAAAATGCAAAAAAAAACGCAAAAAAAGCAAAAAAAATGGAAAAAAAAAACCCCACAAAAAATGTAAAAAAAAAACACAAAAAAATGCAAAAAAACCCACAAAAAATGCAAAAAAAAAATGCAAAAAAAATGCAAAAAAAATGCAAAAAAAATGCAAAAAAAATGCAAAAAAATGCAAAAAAAATGCAAAAAAATGCTAAAAAACACAAAAAATGCAAAAAAAAAACACAAAAAATGCAAAAAAAACGCAAAAAATGCAAAAAAAAACCACAAAAAATGCAAAAAAAACGCAAAAAATGCAAAAAATGCAAAAAAAAAGCACAAAAATGCAAAAAAATGCAATAAAAACACAAAAAAATGCAAAAAAACACAAAAAATGCAAAAAAATGCAAAAAAACCCACAAAAAATGCAAAAAAAAATGCAAAAAAATGCAAAAAAATGCAAAAAAAAATGCAAAAAAAATGCAAAAAAATGCAAAAACACCCAAAAAAATGCAAAAAAAAAAAGCAAAAAAAATGAAAAAAAATGCAAAAAAAACAAAAAAAATGCAAAAAATGCAAAAAAAATGCAAAAAAATGCAAAAAAATGCAAAAAAAACGCAAAAAATGCAAAAAAAAGCACAAAAATGCAAAAAATGCAATAAAAACACAAAAAAATGCAAAAAAAATGCAAAAAACCCACAAAAAAATGCAAAAAAACACAAAAAATGCAAAAAAATGCAAAAAAACCCACAAAAAATGCAAAAAAATGCAAAAAAAATGCAAAAAAAAATGCAAAAAAATGCAAAAAAAAATGCAAAAAAAATGCAAAAACACCCAAAAAAATGCAAAAAAAAAGCAAAAAAAATGCAAAAAAATGCAAAAAAATGCAAAAAAATGCAAAAAAAACAAAAAAAATGCAAAAAAAATGCAAAAAAAATGCAAAAAAAATGCAAAAAAAGCAAAAAAAATGGAAAAAACCCCCACAAAAAAATGCAAAAAAAAATGCAAAAAAATGCAAAAAAAATGCAAAAAAAATGCAAAAAAATGCAAAAACACCCAAAAAAATGCAAAAAAATGCAAAAAAAAACAAAAAAAATGCAAAAAAAATGCAAAAACACCCAAAAAAATGCAAAAAAAAGCAAAAAAAATGCAAAAAAATGCAAAAAAAATGCAAAAAAAATGCAAAAAAAATGCAAAAAAATGCAAAAAAAATGCAAAAAAATGAAAAAAAAATGCAAAAAACCCACAAAAATGCAAAAAAAATGCAAAAAAACCCACAAAAAATGCAAAAAAAAATGCAAAAAACCCACAAAAAATACAAAAAAAAATGCAAAAAAATGCAAAAAAATGGCAAAAAAAAATGCAAAAAAAAATGCAAAAAAACCCACAAAAAATGTAAAAAAAAACACAAAAAAAATGCAAAAAACCCACAAAAAATGTAAAAAAAAACACAAAAAAATGCAAAAAAAATGCAAAAAAACCCACAAAAAATGCAAAAAAACCCACAAAAAATGCAAAAAAAAATGCAAAAAAAATGCAAAAAAATGCAAAAAAAAAATGCAAAAAAAAATGCAAAAAAATGCAAAAAACCCACAAAAAATACAAAAAAAATGCAAAAAACCCACAAAAAATACAAAAAAAATGCAAAAAAATGCAAAAAAATGGCAAAAAAAAATGCAAAAAAAAATGCAAAAAACCCACAAAAAATGTAAAAAAAAACACAAAAAAAATGCAAAAAACCCACAAAAAATGTAAAAAAAAACACAAAAAAATGCAAAAAAAACCCACAAAAAATGCAAAAAAACCCACAAAAAATGCAAAAAAAAATGCAAAAAAAATGCAAAAAAATGCAAAAAAAAATGCAAAAAAAAAATGCAAAAAAAAATGCAAAAAAAATGCAAAAAAAAATGCAAAAAAATGCAAAAAAATGCAAAAAAATGCTAAAAAAATGCAAAAAAAATACAAAAAAATGAAAAAAAAAACACAAAAAATGAAAAAAAAACCACAAAAAATGCAAAAAAAATGCAAAAAAAATGCAAAAAAAACCACAAAAAATGCAAAAAAAATGCAAAAAAAACACAAAAAATGCAAAAAAAATGCAAAAAAAATGCAAAAAAAACCACAAAAAATGCAAAAAAAAAATGCAAAAAAAATGCAAAAAAAAAGCAAAAAAAAATGCAAAAAAAACACACAAAAAATGCTAAAAAAATGCTAAAAAAAATGCAAAAAAAATGCAAAAAAAATGCAAAAAAACCCACAAAAAATGTAAAAAAAAACACAAAAAAATGCAAAAAAACACAAAAAAAATGCAAAAAAACACAAAAAATGCAAAAAAAAGCACAAAAATGCAAAAAAATGCAAAAAAAACACAAAAAAAATGCAAAAAAATGCAAAAAAAAACAAAAAATGCAAAAAAAACCACAAAAAAATGCAAAAAAACACAAAAAAAATGCAAAAAAAATGCAAAAAAAACCCACAAAAAAATGCAAAAAAAATGCAAAAAAAAATGCAAAAAACCCCACAAAAAAATGCAAAAAAAATGCAAAAAAACCCACAAAAAATGCAAAAAAAAAAGCAAAAAAAATGCAAAAAAAATGCAAAAAAACCCACAAAAAATGCAAAAAAAATGCAAAAAAAATGCAAAAAAAACCCACAAAAAATGTAAAAAAAAAAAACACAAAAAAAATGCAAAAAACCCACAAAAAATGCAAAAAAAATGCAAAAAAAAACGCAAAAAAAATGCAAAAAAATGCAAAAAAATGCACAAAAAATGCAAAAAAAAATGCAAAAAAAACACAAAAAAATGCAAAAAAAAAACACAAAAAAATGCAAAAAAAAACACAAAAAATGCAAAAAAAATGCAAAAAAACCCCACAAAAAATGTAAAAAAAAAAACACAAAAAATGCAAAAAAACCCACAAAAAATGCAAAAAAATGCAAAAAAAACAAAAAAAATGCAAAAAAAATTTGCATTTTTTTTTGTGTTTTTTTTGCATTTTTTTTGCATTTTTTGTGGGTTTTTTTGCATTTTTTGTGTGTGTGCAAAAAAATGCAAAAAAAACACAAAAAATGCAAAAAAAATGCAAAAAAAATGCAAAACAACCCCACAAAAAATGCAAAAAAAATGCAAAAAAACACAAAAAATGCTAAAAAAATGCTAAAAAAATGCAAAAAAAATGCTAAAAAAACACAAAAAATGCAAAAAACCCCACAAAAAATGCAAAAAAAATGAAAAAAAAAAAAAAAAAATGAAAAAAAACCCACAAAAAATGCAAAAAAATGCAAAAAAAACCACAAAAAATGCAAAAAAAAATGCAAAAAAAATGCAAAAAAAATGCAAAAAAAAACAAAAAATGCAAAAAAAATGCAAAAAAAATGCAAAAAAACACAAAAAAAATGCAAAAAAAAACACAAAAAAATGCAAAAAAAAACGCAAAAAATGCAAAAAAAATGCAAAAAACACAAAAAAAATGCAAAAAAAATGCAAAAAAACCCACAAAAAATGCAAAAAAAAATGCAGAAAAACACAAAAAAATGCAAAAAAAATGCAAAAAAAACACACAAAAAATGCTAAAAAAATGCAAAAAAAATGCAAAAAAAATGCAAAAAAAAATGCAAAAAAACCCACAAAAAAATGTTAAAAAAAACACAAAAAAATGCAAAAAAACACAAAAAAAATGCAAAAAAAATGCAAAAAAACACAAAAAAAATGCAAAAAAAATGCAAAAAAAATGCAAAAAAATGCAAAAAAATGCAAAAAAACACAAAAAATGCAAAAAAAATGCAAAAAAAATGCTAAAAAAATGCTAAAAAAATGCAAAAAAAAATGCAAAAAAAACCACAAAAAATGCAAAAAACCCCACAAAAAATGCAAAAAAAATGAAAAAAAAAAAAAAAAAAAATGAAAAAAACCCCACAAAAAATGCAAAAAAATGCAAAAAAAACCACAAAAAATGCAAAAAAAAATGCAAAAAAAATGCAAAAAAAATGCAAAAAAAAACACAAAAAATGCAAAAAAAATGCAAAAAAAATGCAAAAAAACACAAAAAAAATGCAAAAAAAATGGAAAAAACCCCACAAAAAATGCAAAAAAAATGCAAAAAAAACCAACAATAAAATGCAAAAAAACCCACAAAAAATGCAAAAAAAAATGCAAAAAAACAAAAAATTGCAAAAAAATGCAAAAAAAAACACAAAAAAATGCAAAAAAAACACAAAAAAATGCAAAAAAAATGCAAAAAAACACAAAAAAATGCAAAAAAAATGCAAAAAAACAAAAAAAAATGCAAAAAAAAATGCAAAAAAAAACACAAAAAATGCAAAAAAAATGCAAAAAACACAAAAAAAATGCAAAAAAAATGCAAAAAAACCCACAAAAAATGCAAAAAAAAATGCAGAAAAACACAAAAAAATGCAAAAAAAAATGCAAAAAAAACACACAAAAAATGCTAAAAAAATGCTAAAAAAATGCAAAAAAAATGCAAAAAAAATGCAAAAAAAAATGCAAAAAAAACCACAAAAAAATGCAAAAAAAACACAAAAAAAATGCAAAAAAAATGCAAAAAAACCCCACAAAAAAATGCAAAAAAAATGCAAAAAAACCCACAAAAAAATGCAAAAAAAAAAACACAAAAAAAATGCAAAAAAAATGCAAAAAACCCCACAAAAAATGTAAAAAAAAAAACACAAAAAAAATGCAAAAAACCCACAAAAAATGCAAAAAAAATGCAAAAAAAATGCAAAAAAAACGCAAAAAAAATGCAAAAAAATGCAAAAAAATGCACAATAAATGCAAAAAAAAATGCAAAAAAAACACAAAAAAATGCAAAAAAAACACAAAAAAATGCAAAAAAAACCACAAAAAATGCAAAAAAAATGCAAAAAAACCCCACAAAATATGTAAAAAAAAAACACAAAAAATGCAAAAAAAATGCAAAAAAAACAAAAAAAATGCAAAAAAAATTTGCATTTTTTTTGTGTTTTTTTTGCATTTTTTTTGCATTTTTTGTGGGTTTTTTTGCATTTTTTGTGTGTGTGCAAAAAAAATGCAAAAAAAACACAAAAAATGCAAAAAAAATGCAAAAAAAATGCAAAAAAATGCAAAACAACCCCACAAAAAATGCAAAAAAAATGCAAAAAAACACAAAAAATGCAAAAAAAATGCAAAAAAATGCTAAAAAAATTTTAAAAAAATGCAAAAAAAATGCAAAAAAAAACACAAAAAATGCAAAAAACCCCACAAAAAATGCAAAAAAAATGAAAAAAAAAAAAAAAAAAAAATGAAAAAAACCCCACAAAAAATGCAAAAAAAACCACAAAAAATGCAAAAAAAAATGCAAAAAAAATGCAAAAAAAATGCAAAAAAAAACAAAAAATGCAAAAAAAATGCAAAAAAATGCAAAAAAACACAAAAAAAATGCAAAAAAAATGGAAAAAACCCCACAAAAAATGCAAAAAAAATGCAAAAAAAACCAACAATAAAATGCAAAAAAACCCACAAAAAATGCAAAAAAAAATGCAAAAAAACAAAAAATTGCAAAAAAATGCAAAAAAAAACACAAAAAAATGCAAAAAAAACACAAAAAAATGCAAAAAAAATGCAAAAAAACACAAAAAAAATGCAAAAAAAATGCAAAAAAACAAAAAAAAATGCAAAAAAAAATGCAAAAAAATACAAAAAAAATGCAAAAAAAACACAAAAAAATGCAAAAAAAAACACAAAAAATGCAAAAAAAATGCAAAAAACACAAAAAAAATGCAAAAAAAATGCAAAAAAACCCACAAAAAATGCAAAAAAAATGCAGAAAAACACAAAAAAATGCAAAAAAAAATGCAAAAAAACCAACAAAAAAATGCAAAAAAAAAACAAAAAAATGCCAAAAAATACAAAAAAAATGCAAAAAAAATGCAAAAAAACCCACAAAAAATGCAAAAAAAATGCAAAAAAAAATGCAAAAAAACCCACAAAAAATGCAAAAAAAATGCAAAAAAACCCACAAAAAAATGCAAAAAAACCCACAAAAAATGCAAAAAAACACAAAAAAATGCAAAAAAAATGCAAAAAAACCCACAAAAAAATGCAAAAAAAACAAACAAAAAAACGCAAAAAAAATGCAAAAAAAACCACAAAAAATGCAAAAAAAATGCAAAAAAAATGCAAAAAACCCCACAAAAAATGCAAAAAAAATGCAAAAAAAATGCAAAAAAAAACACAAAAAATGCAAAAAAAAATGCAAAAAAAATGCAAAAAAATGCAAAAAAATGCAAAAAAAATGCAAAAAACCCCACAAAAAATGCAAAAAAAATGCAAAAAAAAACAACAATAAAATGCAAAAAAACCCACAAAAAATGCAAAAAAAAATGCAAAAAAACACAAAAAAATGCAAAAAAAATGCAAAAAAAACAAACAAAAAAACGCAAAAACAATAAAATGCAAAAAAACCCACAAAAAATGCAAAAAAAAATGCAAAAAAACACAAAAAAATGCAAAAAAATGCAAAAAAAACCGCAAAAAAATGCAAAAAAAACACAAAAAACACACAAAATATTGCAAAAAAAAAACACAAAAAAATGCAAAAAAAACACAAAATAAATGCAAAAAAAACCACAAAAAAACACAAAAAATGCAAAAAAAAACAAAAAAAATGCAAAAAAAACAAAAAATGCAAAAAAAACACAAAAAGCAAAAAAAAACGCAAAAAAAATGCAAAAAAAATGCAAAACAATGCAAAAAAAATGCAAAAAAAAACAAAAAAACAAAAAAAACAAAAAAAACATAAAAAAAAAAAAACCCACAAAAAAATGCAAAAAAAACAGAAAAAAATGCAAAAAAAACACAAAAAATGCCAAAAAAACCCCACAAAAAAATGCAAAAAAAAATGCAAGAAAATGCAAAAAAAATGCAAAAACAATGCAAAAAAAAAAAAATGCAAAAAAAAAAAAAAATTGCAAAAAAACCCACAAAAAAATGCAAAAAAAAATGCAAAAAAAATGCAAAAAAAAACAACAAAAAAATGCAAAAAAAAAAAAAAAATTGCAAAAAAACCCACAAAAAACCCCACAAAAAATGCAAAAAAAATGCAAAAAAAAACAACAATAAAATGCAAAAAAACCCACAAAAAATGCAAAAAAAAATGCAAAAAAACACAACAAAATGCAAAAAAAATGCAAAAAAAACAAACAAAAAAACGCAAAAACAATAAAATGCAAAAAAACCCACAAAAAATGCAAAAAAAAATGCAAAAAAACACAAAAAAATGCAAAAAAATGCAAAAAAAAACGCAAAAAAATGCAAAAAAAACCACAAAAAACACACAAAATATTGCAAAAAAAAACACAAAAAAATGCAAAAAAAACACAAAATAAATGCAAAAAAACCCACAAAAAAACACAAAAAATGCAAAAAAAAAACAAAAAAAATGCAAAAAAAACAAAAAATGCAAAAAAAACACAAAAAGCAAAAAAAAACGCAAAAAAAATGCAAAAAAAAAATGCAAAAAAACATAAAAAAAATGCAAAAAAAAAATGCAAAAAAATGCAAAAAAAATGCAAAACAATGCAAAAAAAATGCAAAAAAAAAACACAAAAAAATGCAAAAAAAAACAAAAAAACAAAAAAAACAAAAAAAACATAAAAAAAAAAACCCCACAAAAAAATGCAAAAAAAACACAAAAAAAATGCAAAAAAAACACAAAAAATGCCAAAAAAAAACCCACAAAAAAATGCAAAAAAAAATGCAAGAAA
>JAKRKW010000146.1:5000-12500 GCA_023566125.1 Zingel zingel
TCATAATTTCAGCTCTTTTTTTCCACACAAAAGTGCACACTTCAAATGACATATAAATATACACACTTTCATGATGGTATTTACAATTAGGAATGCAAAAGACGTTGCAGTAAACGTAGTAAATACACTCAGGTTTCACATTTGGTTTTTCCGATTGCCGGACTCCATTCAAAAAAGCGCTGATTTAACGTTCCTTTGCTAGCGGACAAAAATATAGACTTCAAATGACGTGAAACGATACACAACACACGCTGTCTCGATGTTATTTACAATTCGGCTGTAAAAAATGTTACACTAAACGTAGCGAATGCACGTCAGGTGTCACGTTTAGTTATTCGATTGTCGGACTCCATTCAAAAAAGCGCTAACGTAACGTATCTTTGCTCACGGACAAAAGTGCTGACTTCAAACTACATATATCATAACATTGATTATCATGATTGTATTTACAATTCGGCATGCTGAAAGTTACACTCAACATAGTACATACAGTCAGGTGTCACATTTTGGTTTTTCCGATTGCCGGACTCCATTCAAAAAAGCGCTGATTTAACTTTCCTTTGCTAGCGGACAAAAATGTAGACTTCAAATGACGTGAAACGATACACAACACACGCTGTCTCGATGTTATTTACAATTCGGCTGTAAAAAATGTTACACTAAACGTAGCGAATGCACGTCAGGTGTCACGTTTAGTTATTCGATTGTCGGACTCCATTCAAAAAAGCGCTAACGTAACGTATCTTTGCTCACGGACAAAAGTGCTGACTTCAAACTACATATATCATAACATTGATTATCATGATTGTATTTACAATTCGGCATGCTGAAAGTTACACTCAACATAGTACATACAGTCAGGTGTCACATTTTGGTTTTTCCGATTGCCGGACTCCATTCAAAAAAGCGCTGATTTAACTTTCCTTTGCTAGCGGACAAAAATGTAGACTTCAAATGACGTGAAACGATACACAACACACGCTGTCTCGATGTTATTTACAATTCGGCTGTAAAAAATGTTACACTAAACGTAGCGAATGCACGTCAGGTGTCACGTTTAGTTATTCGATTGTCGGACTCCATTCAAAAAAGCGCTAACGTAACGTATCTTTGCTCACGGACAAAAGTGCTGACTTCAAACTACATATATCATAACATTGATTATCATGATTGTATTTACAATTCGGCATGCTGAAAGTTACACTCAACATAGTACATACAGTCAGGTGTCACATTTTGGTTTTTCCGATTGCCGGACTCCATTCAAAAAAGCGCTGATTTAACTTTCCTTTGCTAGCGGACAAAAATGTAGACTTCAAATGACGTGAAACGATGCACAACACACGTTATCTCGATGTTATTTACAATTCGGCTGTAAAAATGTTGAACTAAACGTAGCGAATGCACGTCAGGTGTCACGTTTAGTTGGGAATACAGATGTGCAAACGAACATTCACACACACATTCTTCAAAACAAAGAAACTAATTGAAGGGCTTTCTTGTCGTCAGCTGGTTATATTGACGTAATATATCTACATTTGTACAAAATGTATGTTGTTGTTTGTTTGTTTTTCTCTCGCTGGACATCATTTGTAATATTTACTAATAAAATGATATTTTATGATGTATACGTGTTAGTTGATTTCATTTATATGTATAAAGCACTTTTAGAGAAGCATGAATGTGACTAGATGTGGGAATAAAAGATAATAAAGACAAAAGTAAACACAATTCTAACCCAGGGAATCAGATGTAATCTTAAAAATATGTCAAACTAAGCTAAAAGAGAATAGGTGTGTTTTAAGCAAAGTGCATTTTTAAAAGCATTAAAAACAGAGTAGGAAAGCTGCACCAACCCCGTTTGTTTTTGTTTCTTGCCGGACATTATTTGTAGCTGCACCGCCACAACCCGGAACAACACCGTCCGCGCAAGATGTGCAAAGCGGTGCAAAGTTTTTCTGCATAAAAATCTCACCTGTGGGGACAAATTTAAGATGCTTTACTGGATGAAAAGGACCGGCGGCGGGTCCGAGACCACCGACGACCTCAACAACATGTCTAGAACCGACATATTGAGAGGAATTGTCACCGAGAAACTGACAACGGCTGCGCAGGAAATTTTAGCGGTTGTCGAGAGAACTATGGCCGGCTACGAGGAGGAGGCGTCGGCCTTCAGACGGGAGATCGACCGGCAGAGGAGGCAGCTGGAGCTCCTGCAGCCTCGGGTCAGACTAGATAGAAGAGGTAAGTCGCTGAATGAGCTCTACTGTAACATATACTGTTACCTCCAGTCCCGATGCTCTTTTAAGGGGTGGATTGTGGAACTCGGTTTAAAAAACTGTTAATTTAACGTTTCTTTGCTCGCGGACAAAAGTGTTGACTTCAAATTACATAAAACTTGACATAACATGAATTATTATGATGCTATTTACAATTCGGCATGGATAAAGTTGCACCAAACATAGTACATACAGTCAGGTTTCACATTTGGTTGTGGGTTGTGATACTCCATCTAAAAAACGGCTAATTTAACGTGTCTTTGCTCGCGGACGAAAGTGTTGACTTCAAATGACAGACAACATTACATTACACACATTTAAATAATGTTATTAACAATTCGGCATGCAAAAAGTCACAATAAACGTAGTAAATACAGTCAGGTTTCTCATTTGGTTGTGCAGTGTGGAACTACATGTGAACAAAAATCGGCTAATTTTACGTTTTTTGGCTCGTTGAGAAAAGTGTACACTTCAAATGACATAAACGTTTAAATTGAGCACATTATCACGATGGTATTTACAATTCGGCATGACCCAAATTATACTGAACATAGTAAATGCAGTCAGGTTTCACGTTTGGTTTTCGATTGTCGAACTCCATTAAAAAAAACGCTAATTTAACGTTTCTTTGCTCGCTGACAAAAAATATAGACTTCAAATGATATTAAACATTACATATCACGCGTTGTCTCGACGTTATTTACAATTCGGGTTTAAAAAAGTTACACTAAACATAGTAAATACAGTCAGGTTTTACGTTTTGGTCCACGGTCCCGACTATCGATCAATGTCCCGGCTGGGGGGCGGGGGACTAGGCGGGACTTTGTATCGTGACGGGGATTAAACTTCGTGGAGTTCCGTACGTGTTCGGCTGTTCATACTTTGACATTTTAGGGAACTTTTTGTGCATGTGACTTTATTTTATTTATTTGTGACTGTACACCTGAAGCCCTGGTACCGGATGAAGACGGCCATGCTGCTGTTGTTCTGAGTGTTGAGGGGGAAGAGGAGCAGCAGCGCACGCGGCAGTCGGGTAACTCAGGTACGTGTTGTCACGTTACTTTTTGGGAAAAGTACTTCTTTAAGTAGAGCGACGGAGAAGTAAAGAGGTGGAGTTCAAACCAGAGTCCTGGCTTTAGTTTGACACACAGACAGACAGAGACACACACACACACACACACTCATACAGACACACACACACACACACACACACTCACTCACTCACTCACTCACTCACTCACTCACTCACTCACTCACTCACTCACTCACTCAGACAGACAGACAGACAGACAGACAGACAGACAGACGCTCACACACACACACACACACACAGACACACACTCACACTCACACAGACAGACAGACGCTCACACACACACACACACACACACACACACACACACACACACACACACAGACACAGACAGACAGACAGACAGACAGACAGACAGACAGACAGACAGACACACACTCACACAGACAGACAGACAGACAGACACACACACACACACACAGACAGACAGACACTCATACACACACACACACACTCATACAGACACACACACACACTCATACACACACACACACACACACTCACTCACTCACACACACACACACACACACACACACACACACACACACACACACACACACACACTCTCTGGATGTTTATTTTGGGCTTTTTTGAAGAAATTTCAACATTTTCAGCGTTTTCAACCCGTTAACGTTTCCCTCTGTCTCCATGACGACGGGTTATGGACGTGTTTTGTTTTGTGACATTTTTGACTATTTTTTTCCTCCAACTTTGTTGATGATTTTTTTCAGGCGAGGAAGACGATGGGGACTTCCTGTGGTACGGTGACGAAGATGAGGATGATGATGGTGGTGGTGATGGTGGTGGTGGCGGAGATGAAGAGCAGCAGCTGTCATCGCGGCCGGCCGCGAGCTCTCGCCAGAAACGAGAAGATCTGAAGGACCCGGACTTCCACATAATGCCAAGGTTACAAACCGTCTCTGAGACGCCATGCTAGTTAGCTTAGCATGCTAGTTAGCTTAGCATGCTAGTTTCACCTCACGCGTATGTTACTCCCACGCTGGTTAATTTAAAGGGTAACTTTCCTCGTGTGTGTGTGTGTGTGTGTGTGTGTGTGTGTGTGTGTGTGTGTGTGTGTGTGATTATTCTAAGTGTCTGATAACATTATGGGATGGATCCCTACAGAGATAGACCTTTCTGTTAAAGAGTAAGATCCTTTTAGTTCAACATGGAACAGCCCTGAAATCACCATCACCAAACTCCACCAGACTCCATGTAAATAATCACTACTTTTATCATCGTAAAACACACTTCATTCAAAGTGGACAGAAACTAAATCAAACTACCAAAAGCCGTCTTGGTTCATCTTTCCACTGTTCCAACAATCACCACTCTGGTTTGGTTGAAATAAAGCCTTAATTCACCCATTTACATGTGGAGATATGCTGGCTCTATACATGCTAAAAGTCCTGATTATTTACATGGAGTCTGGTGGAAATATGCTGGCTCTATACACGCTAAAAGTCCTGATTATTTACATGGAGTCTGGTGGAAATATGCTGGCTCTATACACGCTAAAAGTCCTGATTATTTACATGGAGTCTGGTGGAAATATGCTGGCTCTATACATGCTAAAAGTCCTGATTATTTACATGGAGTCTGGTGGAAATATGCTGGCTCTATACACGCTAAAAGTCCTGATTATTTACATGGAGTCTGGTGGAAATATGCTGGTTCTATACATGCTAAAAGTCCTGATTATTTACATGGAGTCTGGTGGAGATATGCTGGCTCTATACACGCTAAAAGTCCTGATTATTTACATGAAGTCTGGTGGAAATATGCTGGCTCTATACACGCTAAAAGTCCTGATTATTTACATGGAGTCTGGTGGAAATATGCTGGCTCTATACACGCTAAAAGTCCTGATTATTTACATGGAGTCTGGTGGAAATATGCTGGCTCTATACACGCTAAAAGTCCTGATTATTTACATGGAGTCTGGTGGAAATATGCTGGCTCTATACACGCTAAAAGTCCTGATTATTTACATGGAGTCTGGTGGAAATATGCTGGCTCTATACACGCTAAAAGTCCTGATTATTTACATGGAGTCTGGTGGAAATATGCTGGCTCTATACACGCTAAAAGTCCTGATTATTTACATGGAGTCTGGTGGAAATATGCTGGCTCTATACACGCTAAAAGTCCTGATTATTTACATGGAGTCTGGTGGAAATATGCTGGCTCTATACACGCTAAAAGTCCTGATTATTTACATGGAGTCTGGTGGAAATATGCTGGCTCTATACACGCTAAAAGTCCTGATTATTTACATGGAGTCTGGTGGAAATATGCTGGCTCTATACACGCTAAAAGTCCTGATTATTTACATGGAGTCTGGTGGAAATATGCTGGTTCTATACACGCTAAAAGTCCTGATTATTTACATGGAGTCTGGTGGAGATATGCTGGCTCTATACACGCTTAAAGTCCTGATTATTTACATGAAGTCTGGTGGAAATATGCTGGCTCTATACACGCTAAAAGTCCTGATTATTTACATGGAGTCTGGTGGAAATATGCTGGCTCTATACATGCTAAAAGTCCTGATTATTTACATGGAGTCTGGTGGAAATATGCTGGTTCTATACACGCTAAAAGTCCTGATTATTTACATGGAGTCTGGTGGAAATATGCTGGCTCTATACACGCTAAAAGTCCTGATTATTTACATGGAGTCTGGTGGAAATATGCTGGCTCTATACATGCTAAAAGTCCTGATTATTTACATGGAGTCTGGTGGAAATATGCTGGCTCTATACACGCTAAAAGTCCTGATTATTTACATGGAGTCTGGTGGAAATATGCTGGCTCTATACACGCTAAAAGTCCTGATTATTTACATGGAGTCTGGTGGAGATATGCTGGCTCTATACACGCTAAAAGTCCTGATTATTTACATGGAGTCTGGTGGAAATATGCTGGCTCTATACACGCTAAAAGTACTGATTATTTACATGGAGTCTGGTGGAGATATGCTGGCTCTATACACGCTAAAATCCTGATTATTTACATGGAGTCTGGTGGAAATATGCTGGCTCTATACACGCTAAAAGTCCTGATTATTTACATGGAGTCTGGTGGAGATATGCTGGCTCTATACACGCTAAAAGTACTGATTATTTACATGGAGTCTGGTGGAGATATGCTGGCTCTATACACGCTAAAAGTCCTGATTATTTACATGGAGTCTGGTGGAAATAGGCTGGCTCTATACACGCTAAAAGTCCTGATTATTTACATGGTCTGGTGGAAATATGCTGGCTCTATACACGCTAAAAGTCCTGATTATTTACATGGAGACTGGTGGAAATATGCTGGCTCTATACACGCTAAAAGTCCTGATTATTTACATGGAGTCTGGTGGAGTTTGGTGATAATCTGAGCCTGTTTAATTTAATTACAAGAAAAATAAGTTGAAATATTTTAAGAAAAAAAATGTTAAAATATTTTAAGAAAATAAGTTGATATATTTTAAGAAAATAAGTTGAAATATTTTAAGAAATAAGTCAGATTATTTCCATAACGTTGTCCGACACTTAATAATAATAATAATAATAATAATAATAATAACCTGTAGTTAATAGTCTGGCCACAGGAAACAGGAAGTAGTGTTTGCGTTCCTGACCCCGTCTTCCTCCGGCAGGTTCTCTCCCAGACTCCCCGGCGGCGAGCGGCGCCGGCCCGGCAGACCCAGGAACCCGGACTCCCAGAACCACCTGGACCTGCGGCTCTGCTTCCTGCGGGACTCCGACGGCGACGTGCTCTCCAACAGAGGTACGCTTCAGAGAGGCTGCTGTTGCTACGGCGACACGCATTCAGGGCTGTCCCGGGACATAGTCGCTCCAACCAGCTGTTAGATCAGCTGAGAGACGGGCGTTTCCCAGCATGCCCTGGGCCTCTCACAACTGTGTGTGTGTGTGTGTGTCTTTGTGTGTGTGTGTGTGTGTGTGTGTGTGTGTGTGTGTGTGTGTGTGTGTGTGTGTCTTTGTGTGTGTGTGTGTGTGTGTGTGTCTTTGTGTGTGTGTGTGTGTGTGTGTGTCTTTGTGTGTGTGTGTGTGTGTGTGTCTTTGTGTGTGTCTTTGTGTGTGTGTGTCTTTGTGTGTCTTTGTGTGTGTGTGTCTT
>JAKRKW010000146.1:17500-27500 GCA_023566125.1 Zingel zingel
CCTTCCCTCCTTCCCTCCCTCCCTCCCTCACTCCCTCCATCCCCCCCCCCCCCCTCCCTCCCTCCCTCCCTCCATCCATCCATCCATCTCGTGTGATTGCAGGTTATCGTCTCCCAGAGGGGAGTCTGAGAGGCGGGGGCGTGGCCGACCTTCCCTCCTTCCCTCCCTCCCTCCCTCCCTCCCTCCCTCCATCCATCCATCTCGTGTGATTGCAGGTTATCGTCTCCCAGAGGGGAGTCTGAGAGGCGGGGGCGTGGCCGACCTTCCCTCGGGGAGAAGCCTTCTCATCTGGTGTTGAAGGTGTGCGTGCTGGAGGACTGTGAGACAGACGTGCTCTCTAACCGAGGTACGGCCGGCCGTGTGTCGGGTCCTAGCGGCGTCTAACCCTTGTGTCGTCTTCCCCTCGACTACGGGGCTTTTAGGTTTTGGGGGTCAAAATTTAAAACTAAAACTTTTTTTTACTTGAAATATTTTGACTTTTTTGATAAAAAATATTTTGACTTTTTCACGAAAAAATATTTTGACTTTTTTGATAAAAAATATTTTGACTTTTTCACGAAAAAATATTTTGACTTTTTTGATAAAAAAAATATTTTGATTTTAAATTCTTGGGACTTTTTTTTACAAAAAAAAAATTTGGACTTTTTTTTATTTATTTTTTTTACTAGAAATATTTTGACTTTTTTACAAAAAAATATTTTGACTTTTTTACAAAAAATATTTTGACTTTTTTACAAAAAATATTTTGACTTTTTTATTAGAAATATTTTGACTTTTTTATTATAAATATTTTGACTTTTTTTACAAAAAATATTTTGACTTTTTTTACTAGAAATATTTTGACTTTTTTATTAGAAATATTTTGACTTTTTTATTATAAATATTTTGACTTTTTTACAAAAAATATTTTGACTTTTTTATTAGAAATATTTTGACTTTTTTATTATAAATATTTTGACTTTTTTTACAAAAAATATTTTGACTTTTTTTACTAGAAATATTTTGACTTTTACAAAAATATTTCGACTTTTTTACAAAAAAATATTTTGACTTTTTTTACAAAAAATATTTTGATTTTAAATTCTTGGGACTTTTTTTACAAAAAAAATATTTTGACTTTTTTACGAAAAAATATTTTGATTTTAAATTCTTGGGACTTTTTTTTTTATTTTATTTTATTTTTTACTAGAAATATTTTGAATTTTTTACAAAAAATATTTTGACTTTTTTTACTAGAAATATTTTGACTTTTTTTTACTAGAAATATTTTGACTTTTTTACTAGAAATATTTTGACTTTTTTTACTAGAAATATTTTGACTTTTTTTTACTAGAAATATTTTGACTTTTTTACTAGAAATATTTTGACTTTTTTACTAGAAATATTTTGACTTTTTTTACTAGAAATATTTTGACTTTTTTTTACTAGAAATATTTTGACTTTTTTACTAGAAATATTTTGTCTTTTTTACTAGAAATATTTTGACTTTTTTACTAGAAATATTTTGACTTTTTTACTAGAAATATTTTGACTTTTTTTAGTAGAAATATTGATGCGTTGTAACCAGATGAAATAGGAACAGGATGGTGCGATTGGTTCAGAAGTTGTATTTCCCGTTCCAGTGTTTCTGAAGTCGCGGGCGCGAGACCTGTCGTGTCCCCGCGGGCTGACGGAGGAGGACTTCCTGTCCCTGCTGCGCTCCAGCTTCCCTCAACTCGCCGGAGACGACAAAACCTTCGCCATCTTCAAGTCGGACCGCAGCCGGCGACTCCAGAGACTCAAAGTGAAGAAGATGACGCCGGAGAACGTCATCAGGATCACCAGGTTCCTCTACATCCGACTCAAGGTATACACTTCACGTATTACTACGTATTTACTATGTGAGCAGGAATCGGAGAACGTGGAGTAGGAGTAGGGGGTCCTCTGGAGGACTGCAGGGGGTACGTGTCCCCCTAGGGGTCCTCTGGAGGACTGCAGGGGGTACGTGTCCCCCTAGAGGTCCTCTGGAGGACTGCAGGGGGTACGTGTCCCCCTAGAGGTCCTCTGGAGGACTGCAGGGGGTACGTGTCCCCCTAGAGGTCCTCTGGAGGACTGCAGGGGTCCGTGTCCCCCTAGGGGTCCTCTGGAGGACTGCAGGGGGTACGTGTCCCCCTAGAGGTCCTCTGGAGGACTGCAGGGGGTACGTGTCCCCCTAGGGGTCCTCTGGAGGACTGCAGGGGGTACGTGTCCCCCTAGGGGTCCTCTGGAGGACTGCAGGGGGTCCTGTTCCTTCTACTGTCCTATTTTTTTCCAAGTTTGTCTCGTTTGTCGTCCTAGTCTTACCTTCCTTCCTTCTTTCTACCGTCTTTTTCCAAGTTGTTGTCTCCTTTTCTCATCATCTAAATGTTCTCCAGGTCCAAGGCTGTAGTTCAGTAAATATATCGCTGACGTCGCTGTATTCTTCCTCTTTATAGCGACTTCTATTTTCTACCAAAAATTATTCGTGCTGGTTAGGGGGTACATGGCTTTAAAAACTGTTCAAAGCGGGAACATTATTGATAAGAACCTTGATAACCTCTGGTCTAAATGTTAGGCGTGATGTGTGATTTTCAGACTTTCTTTTGTATGAAGTTGTTTCCTAAAAAAACGTGAACCCTTCTAGACAGGAGAGGAAGAAGAGGAGGAGGAAGGAGAGGAGGAGGAAGAGGAGGAAGGAGAAGGGGAAGATCCTAGCCTTTTACGGAGCCCCGATGGCGCCCCGACTGATTCTGTGTCCGCTGCTGTGGGGATAAAAAGTGATAAAAGTCGTTCAAGGTAATTTGCCAAGTTACTATCTGCATAAAGAGTACCTTTACTGTTGGTACTTCTAGTATGTTTAAAGGCCGACGCGGTTACAGTACGGTCATATTTAGACTTTTACTTCAAATATTGTGACTTTTTATACTAAAAATATTTTGACTTTTACTTAAAATATTTTGACTTTTTATACTAAAAATATTTTGACTTTTTGACTTAAAAATATTTTGACTTTTTGACTTAAAATTATTTTGACTTTTTACTTAAAATTATTTTGACTTTTTACTAAAAATATTTTGACTTTTACTTAAAATATTTTGACTTTTTATACTAAAAATATTTTGACTTTTTGACTTTTTGACTTAAAATTATTTTGACTTTTTACTTAAAATATTTTGACTTTTTGACTTAAAATTATTTTGACTTTTTACTTAAAATTATTTTGACTTTTTACTTAAAATATTTTGACTTTTTATACTAAAAATATTTTGACTTTTTGACTTTTTTTACTTAAAATATTTAGACTTTTTTACTTAAAATATTTTGACTTTTACTTAAAATATTTTGACTTTTTATACTAAAAATATTTTGACTTTTTGACTTTTTTACTTAAAATTATTTTGACTTTTTACTTAAAATATTTTGACTTTTTGACTTAAAATTATTTTGACTTTTTACTTAAAATTATTTTGACTTTTTACTTAAAATTATTTTGACTTTTTACTTAAAATATTTTGACTTTTTATACTAAAAATATTTTGACTTTTTGACTTTTTTTACTTAAAATATTTAGACTTATTTGCTTAAAATATTTTGACTTTTCACTTAAAATTATTTTGACTTTTTACTTAAAATTATTTTGACTTTTTACTTAAAATTATTTTGAATTTTTGACTTAAAATATTTTGACTTTTTATACTAAAAATATTTTGACTTTTTGACTTTTTTTACTTAAAATATTTTGACTTATTTGCTTAAAATTATTTTGACTTTTTACTTAAAATTATTTTGACTTTATTACTTAAAATTATTTTGACTTTTCACTTAAAATTATTTTGACTTTTTTACTTAAAATATTTTGACTTTTTGACTTTTTTTACTTAAAATATTTTGACTTATTTGCTTAAAATATTTTGACTTTTTACTTAAAAATATTTTGACTTTTAATACAAAAAATATTTTGACTTTTTTTACTTAAAATATTTTTATTTCATTTACATGGTCAACATGAATAACTTTTTATTGCTCCACATCAGCGCTGTTCAGCAGGACACGGAGACGCAAGAGGCTGAGAGCCAGCTGGACTCTGGCGGAGACGAGGCGTTGGACGGAGACGAGGCGTTGGACGGAGACGAGGCGTTGGACGGAGACAACGAGGACGGCGACTGGAAACCCGACGCCGACCCTGAGCCGCGGACCTCGAAGCCGCCGCCGCCGGCTCGCAGGAAGCGCAGAGCCAAAACGCCGGGCCGCGTGGAGGGGAAGCTGATGGAGCGCAAAACGCCGTGTAAAGTCTGCGGCGTTTGGTACCGCCTGATGGGCAGCCTGATCAAACACGCGTGGAGCCACGCCGAGGAATCGCCGCGCGTCTGCGGCGTTTGTGGCGAGAATTTCGCCTCGCCGGAAGACCTAAAGGGACACCTCAAGACCTACCAGAAGACCCACGAGTGCTCGTATTGTTCCAAGGCTTTCTTCACCGTCACCGGCCTCCAGTACCACACCACGCGCCACACGGGCGACCGGCCGTTCAAATGCGACGTGTGCAACAAAACGTTCCCGCGCCTGTCGAGTCTGAGCGTGCACCGATGGGTCCACGTGGAGGACAAGCCCTACAAGTGCGAGGTCTGCCCGAGAGCGTTCGGTTTGAAGGCGCAGCTCCAGGCGCACGTCCGCTCGCACGGCAGGCGTGACAAGTACCAATGCAACGTCTGCGGTAAGTTCCTAACCGACCTGCGGTCCCTGTCCCGCCACAAGACGGTCCACTCGGGCGAGCGGCGATACGGCTGCGAGGTCTGCGGGAAGCGCTTCAAGCTGGCCAACGCGCTCAAGTCGCACCAGCTGACGCACACGGAGCGCGAGCGGCCGTTCCTCTGCCACATCTGCTGTAACACGTTCACCACCAACTGCACGCTCAACGCCCACTTCCGGCGCATGCACTGCAGCGAGCGCCCGTTCGCCTGCGCCGTGTGCGGCAAGGGCTTCATATCCAACGGCGAGCGCAAGGCGCACATGCGCACGCACACGGGAGAGGCACCGTACGGATGCTCTGAGTGCGGCCGCTTCTTCAAGCGCAAGAGCCACCTGAACAACCACGTGCGGAGCCACCTGGGCATCAAACGCTACACGTGCGCCGTGTGCGGGAAGGCATGCTCGCGCCAGGAGCACCTGACCGTGCACATGCGGACGCACAACGGCGAGCGGCCGTACCAGTGCGCGCTCTGCGACAAGGCCTTCACGCAGAGCCACTGCCTGAAAACGCACATGAAGAGCCACCGGGGTGGCGGCGGCGAGGGAGACGAGTCGTTACTGAACGCATCGGGGCCCTGAGAGCCCTGTCCTGCAGTGGCAGTGGCAGCAAAAAAACTGTCCTGTCCTGTTAGTAGTGTCCTGAGGAGTGTCCCGGGACAGCCAGACACTGTCCTGCGACTCCCATGACTGTCTCGGGACAGTCAGACACTGTCCTGTATACTGTCCTGTGACTTCCAGACACTGTCCTGTGACTCCCATGACTGTCCTGGGACAGCCAGACCCTGTCCTGTGACTCCCATGACTGTCCTGGGACAGCCAGACCCTGTCCTGTGACTCCCATGACTGTCCTGGGACAGCCAGACCCTGTCCTGTGACTCCCATGACTGTCTCGGCACAGTCAGACACTGTCCTGTACACTGTCCTGTGACTCCCAGACCCTGTCCTGTGACTCCCAGACACTGTCCTGTGACTTCCAGACACTGTCCTGTGACTCCCATGACTATCTCAGGACAATTAGACAATGTCCTGTACACTGTCCTGTGACTCCCAGACACTGTCCTGTGACTCCCATGACTGTCTCGGGACAGTCAGACACTGTCCTGTACACTGTCCTGTGACTCCCAGACACTGTCCTGTGACTCCCATGACCGTCTCGGGACAGTCAGACACTGTCCTGTGACTCCAAGACACTGTCCTGTACACTGTCCTGTGACTCCCATGACTGTCCTGTGACTCCCATGACTGTCCTGGGACAGTCAGACACTGTCCTGTACACTGTCCTGTGACTTCCAGACACTGTCCTGTGACTCAGGACCTCAGGACAGTGTCTGGCTGTCCCAGGACACTTCTCAGGACACTACTAACAGGACAGGACAGTTTCTTTGCTGCCACTGCTTCTCTCGTTCTGTCTGGAGAGTCCTGTCGGCGAAGCTGATTTTAAATATCTGTGTCCCGTTATTGTTTAGGCAGCATTTAACATTTGAGAAATTGAGTTTGTTTTATTCAGTAAAAAAATGTTTAAAAAAAAAAAATAATAATAATAAAGAAGTGGAACGTAAGTATTGCTCTGGTGTTGGTCCCGCTTTTTGGAAAAAAATAGGAAAGAGGAAACAACACTACATTTGCTTTTTGATTTGTTCGATGGGAACAACAATCTTTGACATTGGTGCCGTATTGAAGCGAGAAACTTCCACCAAAAGTCACTGACAGACTCAGATTATTATTCTAAGAGTCTGACAACATTATGAAAGGATCCCTACAGAGATAGACCTTTTAGTTAAAGAGGAAGATCCTTTTAGCTTAACATGGAAACATCCGAGAAATTGAGTTCGCTAAACCCACCAGACTCCATGTAAATAATCAGTCATTTAAGCATCGTGGAATACGCTTCATTCAGAGTCGACAGAAACAAAATAAAACCATGAAAAGATGTTTTGGGTCGTCTCTCCACTGTTACAACCATCACAACTCTAGTTTTGGTTGAAATAAACTCAGTTTGTTATGATTTGATTGAATATTTTAACTATTTACATGTGGAAATATGTTTGCTCTGTACACGCTAAAAGTATTGTTTTTTTAAATGGAGTCTGGTGGAAGCAACCTTCAAAGATTGTTGTAGTTTCAGCGTCTTAAACTTAAAGAAATGAAGTCCTGTTAGTGTCTGTTTTACATTATTAGTTTGATTGTTACGATTTTAACCCGTTGTCGTCTTCTCGTCGACCTGCAACTTTTTGTTTTGTCAAAATTTTAAATAAAAAGTCAACTTTTTTGACAAATGTTAACCCTCCTGTTGTCCTCGGGTCAAATTTTGACCCATTCTCAAAACTTCTATATCAGAAATATGGGATTCTTTTTAACCAAATTACTCAAAAAATGAAGTACAATTGCAAGTACTTGATTACTACTTCCATTGAATTGTGGGTATTTAATTTTATAGCATTTGAAAAAATTAAATGGATCTAAGACGTGACTAAACTTTGACGTCCTCACGTCTGATTCTCCACCGACATACGTTCCTCTAATATTAGTCAATCGTTCATTTCAAAATCAGGTCTAATCTAGAAATGAATGAATTACAAGAATACCTTTAAAACTATTGGTGATACGTTGGTGTTGGTGAAACAGCATCGAAAACATTGAAAAAAGTGACAGAAAAAGGTGACGTAAAAAAATTACGAAAAAAAGTGACAAACATTGAAAAAAGTGACGGAAAAAAGTGACAAACATTGAAAAAGGTGACGGAAAAATGTGACGGAAAAAAGTGACGAAAACATTGAAAAAGGTGACGGAAAAATGTGACGACAAAGTGACAAACATTGAAAAAAGTGACGAACATTGAAAAAGGTGACGTAAAAAAGTGACGAAAAAGTGACAAACATTGAAAAAGGTGACGTAAAAAGGTGACGAAAAAGTGACAAACATTGAAAAAAGTGACAAACATTGAAAAAAGTGACGAAAAAAAGTGACAAACATCGAAAAAAGTGACGAAAACATTGAAAAAGGTGACGTAAAAAAGTGACGAACATTGAAAAAAGTGACGAAAAGTGACGAAAACATTGAAAAAGGTGACGTAAAAAAGTGACAAACATTGAAAAAAGTGACGAAAAGTGACGAAAACATTGAAAAAAGTGACGAAAAAAGTGACGAAAACATTGAAAAAAGTGACGAAAACATTGAAAAAAGTGACGAAAAAAAGTGACGAAAACATTGAAAAAAGTGACAAAAACCTCAGAAAATGTGTCAAAAAGAAGAAGAAACGGCCCAAAGAAGCGTGCGTTAGCAGCTTTGCGCCAGAAGGCCGCTAGTGCCGGTCGACCAGAACACGACTCGAACGTTGGCTTCAAAATTTGAAGAAAAACAAATTGTCCAAGTTTTGGTCGCCTTTTTCGACAATTTCCCCGACATTTTATAAGCTTTTTGTCACTTCTTCTGATTTTGTTTCTGCACTTTGACGGTTTTTTTTGTTTTTTTCCCAACGATTTTGAACCGTTTTCCGACATTTTTGTCACTTTTGTCAGTTTTGGTCAATTTAAAAAAAAAAAAAAAAAAATTCCCTCACTTTTTTTCCGTTTTCGTTGTTTTTTTTCCGAAATTTGTCACATTTTTGACGTTCTTTTATCACTTTTTTGTAATGCTATGAAATTGAATGAAAGTGAACTGCTCATTTATTTGACTTGTGAAGAGCGTTGTAACCGTCCACGTTAATTTCATTTTTTGACAATTTGGTTGAAAGAAACCCAAATTTCCGAAATAGAAGCTTTTGTAAGACGGGACGACAGGAGGGATGAAGGGACTTTGTGTTTCTTTCTGTTTGAAGACGTTAGAAATGTACCGAGACGTATTTCTCACATTTTTAATAATTAGTTTTCTATTTTAATTCTCTTTCCGTTAACTGTTCCAGTGTTTTACTGTTGCATTCAGGGAACGTGGGAAATAAAACGTCTCTCAAATGGAGAACTTTTAATTAACGTAATCAGCCCTTAAACTCTGTGTAATGATCCTTAGTGGTGTGTGTGTGTGTGTGTGTGTGTGTCTTTGTCTTTCTGTGTGTGTGTGTGTGTGTCTTTGTCTCTGCGTGTGTGTGTGTGTGTGTGTGTGTGTCTTTGTCGCTCTGTGTGTGTGTGTGTCTGTGTGTGTGTGTGTGTGTGTGTGTGTCTTTGTCTCTGTGTGTGTGTGTGTGTGTCTTTGTCTCTGTGTGTGTGTGTGTGTCTTTGTCTCTGTGTGTGTGTGTGTCTTTGTCTCTGTGTGTGTGTGTGTCTTTGTCTCTGTGTGTGTGTGTGTGTGTGTGTGTCTTTGTCTCTGTGTATGTGTGCGCGTCTGTGTCTTTGTCTGTGTGTGTGTGTGTGTGTGTGTGTGGTAATCTCTCTAGTGAGAACACTTTGACGTCCCACGTGGTCCTGAATGCAGCATATGGTGCCTTAAAGTGCATGTTTCCCTTCAGTATTAACTGCATATATCCTGCTTTTATTTGTGTTTTAAACTGCTGACGTATCGTACAAGTATTACATGTACAAGTAATACATGTACATGTAATACTTGTACATGTAATACTTGTACATGTAATACGTATCGTACTTTACTGTAAAACATGTTTGTGAGACCAAAATAAAGTACGTTCTGTGTAAAACATTTCCCACGTTCATGAAGTTAATGAAGAAGTTTGGACCGCGGTGGTGGAAAGTAACAAAGTGCTCGAGTAGAGATTTGAGGTATTTGTACTTTATTTGAGTGTTTTCTTTTCACAACTTCTTTTGCTTTGAGTGATTGATTCTCCAGTGTGTGTGTGTGTGTGGTGTGTACTGTGTGTGTGTGTGTACTGTCAGTACTGTGTGTGTGTGTGTGTGTACTGTCAGTACTGTGTGTGTGTGTGTGTGTACTGTCAGTACTGTGAGTACTGTGTGTGTGTGTACTGTGTGTGTGTGTGTGTGTGTACTGTGAGTACTGTGTGTGTGTGTGTACTGTCAGTACTGTGTGTGTGTGTGTGTGTGTGTGTACTGTCAGTACTGTGTGTGTGTGTGTGTGTGTGTGTGTGTACTGTCAGTACTGTGTGTGTGTGTGTACTGTCAGTACTGTGTGTGTGTGTGTGTGTGTGTGTGTACTGTCAGTACTGTGTGTGTGTGTGTGTACTGTGAGTACTGTGTGTGTGTGTGTGTGTGTGTGTGTGTACTGTGAGTACTGTGTGTGTGTGTGTGTGTGTACTGTCAGTACTGTGTGTGTGTGTGTGTGTGTGTACTGTCAGTACTGTGTGTGTGTGTGT
>JAKRKW010000146.1:37500-40000 GCA_023566125.1 Zingel zingel
GTGTGTTCTCGTTTAACTGTATTCGTGGGGTCCAAAAACCGGGAGTCCAGTATACTTGTGGGGTCCGGACAGCCTTGTGGGACCCAAAATGCTGGAGCCCACAAGGTTAAAGGTCTGTTTGAGGGTTAAGACTTGGTTTTAGGATTAGGGTTAGAATTAGGTTATGGTTAGGGTGAGGGTAAGGGTTAAGGTTAGGCATCTAGTGGTGATGGTTAAGGTTAGGGTAAGGGGCTAGGGAATGCATTATGTCAATGACAGGTCCCCACAAAGATAGTGAGACGCACTATGTGTGTGCGCGTGTGTGTCTGTGTGTGTGTGTGTGTGTGTGTGTGTGTGTGTGTGTGTGTGTGTGTGTGTGTGTGTGTGTGTGTGTGTGTGTGTGTGTGTGTGTGTGTGCGTCTGTGTCTGTGTGTGTGTGTGTGTGTGTGTGTGTGTGTGTGTGTGTGTGTGTGTGTGTGCGTGTGCGTCTGTGTGTGTGTGTGTGTGTGTGTGTGTGTGTGTGTGTGTGTTGGGGTCAGCAGAATCCCTCCACTTTAACCTGCAGGACGTCACTCAGACCAGAACGCTCCCGAAGAACCTGAGGAACAGAAAACAGCCCGTTAGAATAATACCAAGTTAAGTTCTCCACGTTTTAATGTTCAGGAGTAAAGCCGTCGTCCCTTTTTATAGTCCAAAATAACGTCCGGTTGTGCTGTAACCAGAGATGTTCACAAGTCATTTTTTGGAAGTCCAAGTCCAGTCTCTGGCCATGTGATCTGTCCCTGACATCCACACAGTCCAGTATCAACATCAGCTGTAGGAGAACTTCATGGGGTCTACTTAAAGTGCCCATATTATGAAAAAAAATCACTTTTTCTGGTATTTGGGGTGTTATTTTGTGTCTCTGGTGCTTCCAAACGCATACAAACTTTGAAAACAACCATCCGTGCTGTTTAGAGTGAGATCCGGTTTCTGAATGTGTCCTGGCTTCAGTCTCCGGGTGAGCTGGTCACAATCTGCACGGCTTTCTACGTCACTAGCCGAGACCAGGGGCCTAGGGGGCTAACCGTTAGCATGCTAGCTCGTTCTCAATGGCAGAACACTGCTTGTATAGAACTACTAACATGTCCCTGTTCTGCAGGTATTCCACAAAGTTGGAAGTCTAACTACAGGAGATATCTAGGCCTGTGTGTGTGTGTGTGTGTGTGTGTGTGTGTGTGTGTGTGTGTGTGTGTGTGTGTGTGTGTGTGTGTGTGTGTGTGTGTGTGTGTGTGTGTGTGTGTGTGTGTGTGTGTGTGTCTCTCTGTGCGCGCGCGCGTGTGTGTGTGTGTGTGTGTGCAAAGTTGGAAGTGCGCCCTCGTTTAGAAGAAGTCTCCCGGCTAATCCTGCCTTGTACTACTGAAGTTGGAGAAACAGCTAGCTAGCTCATGTAGTCCTTACCTAGCTACTGAGCATGTGGTCTTACCTAGCTACTGAGCATGTGGTCTTACCTAGCTACTGAGCATGTGGTCTTACCTAGCTACTGAGCATGTGGTCTTACCTAGCTACTGAGCATGTGGTCTTACCTAGCTACTGAGCATGTGGTCTTACCTAGCTACTGAGCATGTGGTCTTACCTAGCTACTGAGCATGTGATCTTACCTAGCTACTGAGCATGTGGTCTTACCTAGCTACTGAGCATGTGATCTTACCTAGCTACTGAGCATGTGGTCTTACCTAGCTACTGAGAATGTAGTCCTTACCTAGCTACTGAGCATGTGGTCTTACCTAGCTACTGAGCATGTGATCTTACCTAGCTACTGAGCATGTGGTCTTACCTAGCTACTGAGCATGTGGTCTTACCTAGCTACTGAGCATGTGATCTTACCTAGCTACTGAGCATGTGGTCTTACCTAGCTACTGAGAATGTAGTCCTTACCTAGCTACTGAGCATGTGGTCTTACCTAGCTACTGAGCATGTGGTCTTACCTAGCTACTGAGCATGTGATCTTACCTAGCTACTGAGCATGTGGTCTTACCTAGCTACTGAGCATGTGGTCTTACCTAGCTACTGAGCATGTGGTCTTACCTAGCTACTGAGCATGTGGTCTTACCTAGCTACTGAGCATGTGGTCTTACCTAGCTACTGAGAATGTAGTCCTTACCTAGCTACTGAGCATGTGGTCTTACCTAGCTACTGAGCATGTGGTCTTACCTAGCTACTGAGCATGTGGTCTTACCTAGCTACTGAGCATGTGGTCTTACCTAGCTACTGAGCATGTGATCTTACCTAGCTACTGAGCATGTGGTCTTACCTAGCTACTGAGCATGTGGTCTTACCTAGCTACTGAGCATGTGATCTTACCTAGCTACTGAGCATGTGGTCTTACCTAGCTACTGAGCATGTGGTCTTACCTAGCTACTGAGCATGTGGTCTTACCTAGCTACTGAGCATGTGGTCTTACCTAGCTACTGAGCATGTGGTCTTACCTAGCTACTGAGCATGTGATCTTACCTAGCTACTGAGCATGTGATCTTACCTA
>JAKRKW010000146.1:47500-50000 GCA_023566125.1 Zingel zingel
GCATTATAAAATAAAACTCAAACTTAAATGTTTAACTTGTCCCTCTCATGTGTACATTAAATAATACTGTACAGATCTACAGAAAGGTTTTAAAGTTATATAATTATGTAATTAAACCCGACGTGGAGATGCACCCCCTCTTGAAATTTCGGCATTGCATGATTTGCAGAAGTCTGTCCGCGGGTCTTTCTCAGATACCCTGAAATCCGTCCACACCGCAGACACGTTGCTCCAGACCAGCACGTGCAGGTCGCGCTTTCTGTTTGCGTCATCACAACATTTCGGCCGTATTGTTTCGGTGATAAAAGTATTTCGGCCGAAAACGGCCGAATATTTGGTGCATCTCTAATTTAAATACGTTCCTTTGGGGCCTAAACTTAACCCCCATTGTTGTAGCTGTATCCCTTCTAGCCTCAACTAGGGACGTAAGATTACCGATACCAGTGTCTGAAAAGCTTCCGGTAACGCCTTAAATGCTGGTATCGGTATCGGTGAGTACCGGAGTTTACGAGATACCTAATTTAAATTTACGGAGCCCCCCTGGTCCCACAAAAAAAATAATTAAAACTATCTCGTAGCCTCAAGATAGTATCTCGTGGCCTCAAGACGGTAACTCGTGGCCTCAAGACGGTATCTCGTGGCCTCAAGACGGTATCTCGTGGCCTCAAGACGGTATCTCGTGGCCTCAAGACGGTATCTCGTGGCCTCAAGATAGTATCTCGTGGCTTCAAGATGGTATCTCGTGGCCTCAAGATAGTATCTCGTGGCTTCAAGATGGTATCTCGTGGCCTCAAGATAGTAACTCGTGGCTTCAAGACGGTATCTCGTGGCCTCAAGATAGTATCTCGTGGCTTCAAGATGGTAACTCGTGGCCTCAAGATAGTAACTCGTGGCCTCAAGATGGTGACTCGTGGCCTCAAGATAGTATCTCGTGGCTTCAAGATGGTAACTCGTGGCTTCAAGATAGTATCTCGTGGCCTCAAGACGGTAACTTGTGGCCTCAAGACGGTAACTCGTGGCCTCAAGACGGTAACTCGTGGCTTCAAAATAGTATCTCGTGGCTTCAAGATAGTATCTCGTGGCCTCAAGACAGTAACTCGTGGCCTCAAGATAGTAACTCGTGGCCTCAAGATAGTATCTCGTGGCCTCAAGATAGTAACTCGTGGCCTCAAGATAGTAACTCGTGGCCTCAAGATAGTATGTTGTGGCCTCAAGACAGTAACTCGTGGCCTCAAGACGGTAACTTGTGGCCTCAAGACGGTAACTCGTGGCCTCAAGACGGTAACATGTGGCCTTAAGACGGTAACTCGTGGCCTCAAGACGGTAACTTGTGGCCTCAAGACGGTAACTTGTGGCCTCAAGACGGTAACTTGTGGCCTCAAGACGGTAACTTGTGGCCTCAAGACGGTAACTCATGGCCTCAAGATAGTATCATAGTAACTCGTGGCCTCAAGATAGTATCATAGTAACTCGTGGCCTCAAGATAGTATCATAGTAACTCGTGGCCTCAAGATAGTATCATAGTATCTCGTGGCCTCAAGAGTTACCGTCTTGAGGCCACGAGATAGTTATAATACATTTTTTTGACAAAGTGGGACCAGGGGGGCTCCGTATAAATTGAATGTCAAATGGTTGCATTTTTTTAAGCACCTGTAAATATAATTTCTATTCACATTACTTTTTTGATCTCTGGGAAACTAATACATGTGTCGTTTGTCATCCAATGATATGATAGATAGTAACCACAATAATAGGCCTAATATTAGGCATTTATTCAAATACGCCGCACTTTCGCTGCATGAATTGCAGATTTCCGTGCAAAATACGCGGGGCTTGCATGATTTCATAATCCCCGCATTTTCTTTGCAAAAAAGTCACACACATATCTTAGCATTAAGTTGAAAAATGTTGCGTTTACTTCACACAAGAGCAGCTATTTCCCCCTGTTGCCATGGGAACGTTATGAAGTGACGTTATGAAGTGACGTTATGAAGTGACGTTATGAAGTGACGTTGTGAAGGGACGTTGTGAAGGGACGTTGTGAAGGGACGTTGTGAAGGGACGTTGTGAAGGGACGTTGTGAAGGGACGTTGTGAAGGGACGTTGTGAAGTGACGTGATGGGATGTTGTGAAGGGACGTTGTGAAGTGACGTTGTGAAGTGACGTTGTGAAGGGACGTTGTGAAGTGACGTTGTGAAGGGACGTTGTGAAGGGACGTTGTGAAGTGACGTGATGGGACGTGATGGGACGTTGTGAAGGGACGTTTTGAAGGGACGTGATGGGACGTTGTGAAGGGACGTTGTGAAGGGACGTTGTGAAGGGACGTTGTGAAGTGACGTTGTGAAGGGACGTTGTGAAGTGACGCTGTGAAGTGACGTGATGGGACGTTATGAAGTGACGTTGTGAAGTGACGTTATGAAGTGACGTTATGAAGTGACGTTGTGAAGTGACGTTATGAAGTGACGTTGTGAAGTGACGTTATGAAGTGACGTTATGAAGT
>JAKRKW010000146.1:52500-60115 GCA_023566125.1 Zingel zingel
AGGAGGATTCAAGGATGAAGAAGAAGAAGGAGGAAGAGGAAGAGAGCAGGAGACGGAAAGAAAAGAAAAGAGGAGGGATGACATGTGAGTCGAGTAAATGTCGATTTCTACTGTAAACATCGTCAACTGCCAATTTAGGGGACATGGACCAACCCTACTATAGAGCTCAACCGTCCCGCCCCTCCTCCGAGAGACCGCGGGTTCCGGAAGTATATTCCCCGTCATTTCTCCCGTTGACGTCTGGAAAGATCCGTATATAAAGAGCTTTAGACCGTGCCGTAGGCTAACCAGACGCTACGTGACTCGTTAGCATACAGCGTACCATTTAGAGTAAAAAAACTAACAGAAAATCCCCAAAAAGTCAAAGGTACAAGACTGTGAACACATCGCCATCTCAGAGCGAAGGAACTACTCATCCCATAATCCACCGCGCACCACTGAACAAAGGAAGCTAACGTTAGTTTAGCTAACAGCTAATTCGGCTAACCGCTAGCTGAGACAGCGTGTGTATTAACTTTAAAAGACTCAAAATATAACCTGGAAATAACCGTTCAATATATAACGGCTGTTACGTCAGCTGTAGACGGCGTTACCCAGCGTTACGTTTGAGTTAACGTTATTTTAGACTGAATCAAGCTGTCAGCTAGCGGTTAGCCGAATTAGCTGTTAGCTAAACTAACATTAGCTTTCCCGACAGAGGCTAACGGCAGAAGCGTGGGAACAGATCGTGATTCGTGCAGTGTCGTAAATCCTCGTGACGGATCGTGCAGGCAGCACAGATCGGGTACTGACCCCCCCCCCCCCCCCCCCCCCCCCCTCACCAGCATGAGCTCCACCAATCAGAGGTATCACTGTGGGATTGTGGGTAATGAAGTACTTATCCAAGACATCGCGAATAAAAGATATTTATCTCTAAACAAGGGTAGTGCCCCATGATTTGTGGCGTCTATATGAGGTTATACAATCGCTGAGTCATGTCGTAGCTGGTTTAAGTCTACCGTCGACAGTTACCATTTTATGGCGTCTACTGCAAATGTCAACGGAGGAATGGCGTTGCGTTTTTACTTCCGGACCCCGCTGTGGGCGGGACTGTTGAGCTCTAAACGGTGTGAAAGCACACTTAAGACACTTTTTGTAAAATAATCCTTCTGGATATTTCTGTTTTCTCTCACCCGGTTGCCGATGGTCTCCTGCATCTTGCTTGCGATGAGGTCGTCCGTGCTGGCGTCCAGGCTGCGGCCCGCTCGGCCCGGTACGGCAGCGTATCCCTCGGTGAGCGTGTACGGCTCGGCGTGCGTGCGAGTGTGGCGGTTGTTGTGATGCGCGTGTGCGCTCATCAGCAGCAGCTGTCGCTCTGCGTGGTCGGCTCGCTCCAGCAGCGTCTCGATGAACACCTGGAATCAAACGCAACACGTAGAGCGGGAGGGTCAAACTTCCTTACTTACTTCTTTCCTGCCTTCCTTCTTTCCGTCCTTACTTACTTCCGTAATTACTTACTTACTTCCTTACTGCCTTACTTCCCTCCTTCCTTTCTTACTTACTTCCTTACTTCCTTTCCTTACTTCCTTCCTTACTTACGTCCTTCCTTACTTCCTTTCCTTACTTACTTCCGTAATACTTACTTACTTCTTTCCTTACTTCCTTCCTTACTTACATCCTTCCTTACTTCTTTCCTTACTTCCTTACTTCCTTCCTTACTTACTTCTTTCCTTCCTTCCGTAATACTTACTTACTTCTTTCCTTACTTCCTGCCTTCCTTCTTTCCTTACTTACTTCTTTCCTTCCTTACTTACTTCCGTCCTTACTTACTTCCGTAATTACTTACGTCCTTCCTTACTTCTTTCCTTACTTCCTTCTTTCCTTACTTACTTACGTCCTTCCTTACTTCCTTTCCTTACTTACTTCCGTAATACTTACTTACTTCTTTCCTTACTTACTTACTTCCTTCTTTCATTTCTTACTTACTTCCTTCCTTACTTACGTTCTTCCTTACTTCTTTCCTTACTTCCTTACTTTCTTACTTCCTTCTTTCCTTTCTTACTTACTTACTTCCTTACTTTTGTTTTGTTGTTTGTTTTGTTGAAGTTGTTGTCGCTGTTTTCTAAGTATTTCATAATATTTTCCAACTATTTCCGGGTTTTTTAAGGTTTTGTTGTTTGTTTTGTTGAAGTTGTTGTCGCTGTTTTCCAACTATTTCCACTTTTTCCAAGTTTTTACGGGTTTTTTAAGGTTTTGTTGCCTTTTTTCATCAGCATTTAAATGTTTTTCAGCTACATGGCTGTTGTTTGGTCAATCTATCGCTGGTCAGGGGGTACATGGCTTAAAAACACAATTCAAATGGGGTACATTATTGAAAAAAGTGTTCCTTTCAATAGAAGATCTTTGGGGGGGGGTCACCTGCAGTCTGGATTTCGCCGCGGCCTCTTTCTTTGCGGTCTCTCTCAGAAAACACTCGATGTCAACCATCTCCCTGGAAAATAAACACATATGGCAGATATACTGTTTATATTTATACATTTTTACACACACATACACACACACATGCACACACCCGCACACACACAGATTACTATTCTAAGTGTAAACATAACATAAAAACATCCGCTAAAAATTGTGTTCGCTTAACCCACCAGACTCCATGTAAATAATCAGTCATTTAAGCATCGTAAAATACACTCTATTCAAAGTCGACAGAAACAACATAAAACCATGAAAAGGCGTTTTGGGTCGTCTTTCCACTTTCCCAACCATCACAACTCTAGTTTGGGTTGAAATAATCACATAATTTACCGGTTTACATGTGAGAATACACTGGCTCTATTCACGCTAAAAGTACTGTTTTTTACATGGAGTCTGGTGGGATTAGCGCTAGCGACTTCAGAGCTGTTTCTGGTTGAACAGAACGGTCTTAAAGAGGTTTTAAATGTCTATCTCTGTAGGGATCCTTTCCATGATGTTGTCAGACACTTAGAGTAATAATCTGGATTTAATTTAACTTTTGAGTGTGAAGTCGATCAGTTGAACGGTTGTCGGTTCAACTGCTCTGGTTTAAATTTGAAATATTTTCACAATAAAAGGTTCTTAGTTCAGTGTTTGTCTGATTTAATCATCACTGTGGTTTTAATAGAGAATGACACACACACACACACACACACAGAGAGAGAGAGAGAGAGAGAGAGAGACACACACACACACACACACACACACACACACACACACACACACACACACACACACACACACACACACAGGGCTGCTGTCATCTTACATCTATCATCATGGCAAACCACAGCAGTGTGTGTGTGTGTGTGTGTGTGTGTGTGTGTGTGTGTGTCTGTGTGTGTGTGTGTGTGTGTGTGTGTGTGTGTGTGTGTGTGTGTGTGTGTGTGATGCAGACTAAACATGACGTGTCCTCTGTCTGTGCATCGTTTTTTCTTTCTCTATTCATAATGATTGGACAGAAGAGCAGCATAACACACACACACACACACACACACACACACACACACACACACACACACACACACACACACACACACACACACACACATATTAGAGATGCACCGATTACAACTTTCTAGGTCGATTCAGATTGCTTTTTTTCTTTGAGTTAGGCCAGCTGATACCGATTTCATGTTTTCTAACCACTTTAAAGCACACACACATATTTACTTTCTATCTTTTCTTTAATAGAACATGTTGAACAGATGATGGATCACTATGAAATAGAACTATATCAATGACTCCTGGTGTGGGACATTCACCACATCTAAAGGTCAATGTTAGAACCATTTCCTTCTCTTCACGTCCAACATCAACTAAAGAAATGTGATTTGGGTTGTTGGTGTGGTCCCTCCACGCCCTACTCTTTCCTTGCAGCTGTTGCATGTTGCAGACTTGTTATCTTCTGCACACACGCTGAAGAACCCCAAACAGCTGACATGTTGCAGGTTAATTCACCAGGTTCCTACATGTGGGAGAATAGCGCCGACACGCCTTCACACCGCGAGCGGGTACGCCACACACGGCGGAGAAGTTGAGAGAAAGGAAGAAGAGAGCGTGCTGTGGCGTCCGTGTGTGCGTGTGTCCTTGAGAACTGTAACTGGTAGAACTTATGTTGGCAGTTAATTGGAGCGTTGACCGGCATGAGATCAGCATATGTCAGACTGACCTGCCGGTCGCCGGTCATGACCGAGCACGTGGAAACCGGCCAATCCCGGTCACCGGCCGCTCTATCGGTGCATCTCTCATAACAGTACAGAAACAGAAACTCTGGAGATACTGACTGTTGTCGTTCATTCAGCTCTTTATCTTTTCCTTCCAGATCTTTCTTTAGTCGCTCCATCATCTCCACGGCGGCCGAGACCTGAAACACGGAAATCAAACATGAAAACACCAAACTAGAGCTGCACGGTACGAGGAAAATACGCAACGGCGTTGTTGAATATCACGATAAATAAACAGACATTAAAGTGGTCTTGTCATGATTGGGAGTTCTGTATGTTCTGTTTCCTGTTTTATTTTGTAGTCTGTCTTGTCTCCCTAGTCTTGTCTAGCTTACTTCCTGTCTTTGTTTGTTTCCCGCCTTTTTTGATCGTTCTGCCCAAGGGGGTTAGCTTCTCTTCGGACCGCGTAGCTCCTATGGCGCCATTTTGATGCTACCAAGCCATCAGCTCCCGTTAGCATCCCATTGACTGCCATTCATTCTGATGCTACCAAGCCATCACCTCCCGTTAGCATCCCATTGACTGCCATTCATTCTGATGCTACCTAGCCATCACCTCCCGTTAGCATCCCATTGACTTCCATTCATTTTGATGCTACCAAGCCATCAGCTCCCGTTAGCATCCCATTGACTCCCATTCATTCTGATGCTACCAAGCCATCAGCTCCCGTTAGCATCCCATTGACTGCCATTCATTCTGATGCTACCAAGCCATCAGCTCCCGTTAGCATCCCATTGACTGCCATTCATTCTGATGCTACCAAGCCATCAGCTCCCGTTAGCATCCCATTGACTGCCATTCATTCTGATGCTACCAAGCCATCAGCTTCCGTTAGCATCCCATTGACTGCCATTCATTCTGATGCTACCAAGCCATCAGCTCCCGTTAGCATCCCATTGACTGCCATTCATTCTGATGCTACCAAGCCATCAGCTCCCGTTAGCATCCCATTGACTGCCATTCATTCTGATGCTACCAAGCCATCAGCTCCCGTTAGCATCCCATTGACTGCCATTCATTCTGACGTCACTTTGACAGAGAATAACTTTACATCTGAAGCGTTTAAAGACTCTATTTGTCCGTTGTTTATTTCTAAAGAAACACGACAATGTATAAAAGGCTCCATTACCTTGTAGCTCACGTTATGGCTCCGTAG
Organism: Zingel zingel; assembly: GCA_023566125.1. NCBI lineage: Eukaryota > Metazoa > Chordata > Actinopteri > Perciformes > Percidae > Zingel > Zingel zingel. The sequence goes on from JAKRKW010000146.1 coordinate 57,883, forward strand.
CAGACGTTGTTATAAAAATAGGCTAACGATTGGGTCATAACCACGAGACTTACTGTCTCATAGTAGAGGAATTACCGTATAGTCCAGGAGAAGCTCTCAGGCAGTTTGGACTTCCATTAGCTGTTTAAGTGTAATTCCTAATGTTAACTATCATGTTAGTGATCAGTAATTAGCCTGTGCCTATGTTATCTCCTTACATATACCTACGCTCTCCGTCTCTGCTAGATTGGGAATGATTGAGATTTCTCTTGGCACAGCTACCAGAAGACTTCCAACTTTCAGACAGGTTGCTCACGTCACATCTACGTCTTCAAGCTCAGTTGGAGGCTGCTCAGTAACGCTCAGCCATCACCGGAAAAGAGCTTCTAATGTCCTTCACTGGTCTCCGTCCAGAGACACGGGACCTGCTGGTCCATTATATATATATATGTCTATGGTTCTGCCCCGCCCTGATGTGTTCCACCTGTTTGTATCACCTGTCCCTTGTTAGTGTTCATTACCCTGGGTATTTAGTCTCTCTGTTTCCCTTGTCTGTTGTCGGATTCTTACTTTCTGTTTGTGTGGTTCGGTTTGTGTCGTGTTGTGTGCTGCCTGTAGTATTTTTCCTAATTGGAATAAATCTCAGTTTGAACGGCATTTGGGTCCAAACCTTCGCTGCATCCTGCTGCTGCAACTGCTAGCTGAGTTTAAAATAAATGAAAGGAAATCACTTCTCTTCTGTCTTTTATTGAACTAATTGAACATCAGAGGCAGCTCTATAAAAAAGAATGAAGTGACGTTTTCTGCTGATATTTTGATTCAACTAACGCAACATATCTCTGAGTGTCTTTAGACGTGTGTTTGTTGTGCTGGTTGATTGTGTTGACTATAAAAAAATGATATTGTGCTGCCCTAAGTTCTTATAAAGATCACAACGGTTTGATTAAATTGGAATATATATTTCTGCACACACACACAGATATACACACACAGAGACACACACACACACACATACACAGATATACACACACAGAGACACACACACACATACACAGATATACACACACAGAGACACACACACACACACACATACACAGATATACACACACAGAGACACACACACATACACAGATATACACACACAGAGACACACACACACATACACAGATATACACACACAGAGAGACACACACAGATATACACACACACACACACACAGATACACACACACAGAGAGACACACACAGATATACACACACACACACACACACACAGATACACACACAGAGACACACACACATACACAGATATACACACAGAGACACACACACATACACAGATATACACACAGAGACACACACATACACAGATATACACACACACAGATATACACACACACACACAGATATACACACAGAGACACACACACATACACAGATATACACACAGACACACACACATACACAGATATACACACACACATACACACACAGAGACACACATACAGAGATATACACACACAGACACACACACACACAGATACACACACACACACACACACACACACACACACACACAGAGACATACATACAGAGATATACACACACAGAGACACACACACACACACACACACACACACACACACACAGATATAGACACACAGAGACACACACACATACACACACACACACACACAGATATAGACACACAGAGACACACACACACAGATATAGACACACAGAGACACACACACATACACACAAACACACAGATATACACACACACAGACAGATATACACGCAGATATACACAGACACACACACACACACACACACACACACAGACAGACACACACACACAGATATACACACACACAGACAGATATACACACACACAGACACACACACACACACACACACACACACACACACACACACACACACACACACACACACAGAGAGACAGACACACACACAGACACACACACAGATATACACACACACACTGAATTGAATTGTATTATATATAATATCTATTTCTGCAAGATGTAACTCTTTAAAGCTGGATGTTTCTGCCTAATATATATATATATAACTAAGTGACCAGTGTCCGTGCTCCACCCACCTGTCTGGACAGGTACGCCGCCCTCTCTTCCACTTCCTGTTTCTCCGTCCGCAGCCGCTCCCCGCCGCGCCTCTCCCGCTCCAGCTCCGCCTCCCTCCTCTGGAGCTCCACCTGTGTGATTAAAGACAAA
>JAKRKW010000147.1:30000-40000 GCA_023566125.1 Zingel zingel
CAGAACACACTTGTCAACATTGAACAGGTTTCAGGTCATTATTTTACTGTTAAATGTGGAAAAAAAATTATTAGCATTGAAAATGGCCTTTTGACCTATTGGGTCTTATATTTCGGGACACTTGGGAAACATTTCTTCCATTTGGGAAGGACACTTGGGAACACTTCTTCCATTTGGGAAGGACAATTGGGAACACTCAACCACCCTATTAAAAACAGGCCAAATGTCCTGGGTTTCAACACTTTGTTACTTTTTCTTTTTCTTTGTTCGTGCCCCTGGTGTACTAACTGACTTCCAGTGAGAGGAAGGGAGGCCGGACTGGGGCCGAGCCCACGATCAGGCCTCACAGTCGGGCACCCTCCCCGGCCCACACGCCCCCTGATGGATGTGTGCACTCTGCCGTTTTCAGTTAGGACATTTGGGAACACTTTTGCCGTTTGGGAAGGACAATTGGGAACACTCAACCACCCTATTAAAAACAGGCCAAATGTCCCTGGTCGTGCTTCGAATCCTAATTTTTTTTCGTGCCTCTGGTATACTAAGCTACTTCCAGGGAGAGGAAGGGAGGCCAGATTCGGGCTTAGCCTGCAATCGGGGCTCGCGGTCGGGTTCCCTGCCCGGCTCGCACACCCCCTGGTGTTCCCAAATGGCAAAAGTGTTCCCAAATGGAAGAAATCCTTATGAACCTAACAATTACAATTGCAAAAATTGTATTTGCCATTAAAATATTTAAACAAATTTCAAGTATGTTGCATAAAACGAGCGTGGCTACAATTCTAGCTTGGTTACAGCCCCCAGGACCTTTGCCTTGACCATATAGGATTCCTGATGGTTTACGAAGACCACGCCCTACACACTGAATCTATGGCTCGTGACGAGCGATGTGGTGCAGGTTTTACGTACGTAGCGTATTTTTTGGAAGAAATATGGCTGTTTAGAGAAGGGACATTTGGGAATATTTCCCATTCATTTTCCCTTATAAAATCCTCCAATACGTTTTGTATTGCAATTGTCCCGCCTCCCACGCGAGCACGCTAAGTGCTAGCAACTCCAAACCAAGATGGCCCCGCCCCATTTAGGCCCGGGAACGACATACTAAAGTTTCGGGGCGCTGGCACGCTCAGAACAAAAGTTTCTCCATTCAAAACAAGATTTCAAAGAGGTGTTGGACGTAACGATCCTAAGACCATGTTTTTGGGGAATTTTGAACGGAACTTTTTTTGTTCTAGGCAGTTTGGAGCAAAAATAATTGTGGATCTTTATAGGGACGCCCGCAGCCCCCTACTGTGCAAAATTTGGGGTCTCTGGGGGCTTTCCTTTATTAATTATGAATATTTTAAATTTTAGAAAATGCTATGGGAAATGGCAAAAATGTTCCCAAATGTCCAGAAAATTTCTTGAGGAGCCATTAGGGGCACTTCCCATGGGTCCAGGTCCACCAAAATTTGGTCATTCAATCTCCAGGACGCCCTCGTCAACATTGAATAGGTTTCAGGTCTTTATTTCAATGTTAAATGTGTAAAAAAAATTAATAGCATTGAAATTGGCCTTTTGACCTTTGGCTCTTATGTTTTGGGACATTTGGGAACATTTCTTCCATTTGGGAAGGACATTTGGGAACACTTCTTCCATTTGGGAAGGACATTTGGGGGGAGCCAACTCCCCTATTAAAAACAGGCCCAATGTCCCATTTTGCACTAAGGGAAGGCCTGAAAAATGTTTCTTGAAATGGCAAAAGTGTTCCCAAATGTCCAGACCCCTTCTGGGGGAGCCAGTAGGGACCCTTCCCATGGGTCCAGGACCACCAAAAATTGGTCATTCAATCTCCAGGATGCCCTCGTCAACATTGAACAGGTTTCAGGTTGTTATTTCAATGTTAAATGTGGAAAAAAAATTATTAGCATTGAAAATGGCCTTTTGACCTTTTGGCTCCTATTTTTTGGGACACTTGGGAACACTTCTTCCATTTGGGAAGGACAATTGGGAACACTTTTTGCCGTTTGGGAAGGACAATTGGGAATACTCGACCACCCTATTAAAAACAGGCCAAATGTCCTGGTTCATGCTTTCAATACTTATATCGCTTTTTTTTTTCGTGCCCCTGGTATACTAAATGACTTCCATGGAGAGGAAGGGAGGCCAGACTGGGGCTGAGCCCATGCAGAGGCCTCACAGTCGGGCACCCTCCCCGGCCCACACACCCCTGATGGATGTGGGTGATTGAAAAAAAACTTTCGTGCCCCTGGTATACTAACTGACTTCCAGGGACAGGAAGGGAGGCCAGACCGGAGCTAAGCCCACTCTCAGGCTTCACAGTCGGCTAGCACTCAGCATGGCTGCTCAGGAACATAGGCCATTTGGGAACACTTTTGCCGTTTGGGAAGGACATTTGGGAACACTTTTGCCATTTGGGAAGGACAATTGGGAACAGTCAGTCCCCCTATCAAAAACAGGCCAAATGTCCCATTTTCGAAATAAGGGAACTACAGTGTTAGGGAAGACCAACCCAGGACATTTGGCCTGTTTTTAATAGGAGGGATGACTGTTCCCAATTGTCCTTCCAAAATGGAAAAAGTGTTCCCAAATGGCCGACCTTCCTGTGCAGCCATGCTAAGTGCTAGCATGTCCAAACCAACTGCATTTTACTCGATAAAGACCTGGCAACAACATACTCAAAAACCAGAGCTTTAGCTGAAAGTTGAAAAATTGCTATTTTTTCTGGTTAAGGTTTGAAGCCAAAAATGCATTCAAGACACCACTAGTTGGGAGTGGACATTTGGGAACACTTTTGCCATTTGGGAAGGACAATTGGGAACAGTCAGTCCCCCTATCAAAAACAGGCCAAATGTCCCATTTTCGAAATAAGGGAACTACAGTGTTAGGGAAGACCAAACCAGGACATTTGGCCTGTTTTTAATAGGAGGGATGACTGTTCCCAATTGTCCTTCCCAAATGGCCAAAGTGTTCCCAAATGGCCGACCTTCCTGTGCAGCCATGCTAAGTGCTAGCATGTCCAAACCGACTTCATTTTACTCGATAAAGACCTGGCAACAACATACTCAAAAACCAGAGCTTTAGCTGAAAGTTGAAAAATTGCTATTTTTCTGGTTCAGGATTGAAGCCAAAAATGCATTCAAGCCATCCCCAGTTGGGAGTGGACATTTGGGAACACTTTTGCCATTTGGGAAGGACAATTGGGAACAGTCAGTCCCCCTATCAAAAACAGGCCAAATGTCCCATTTTCGAAATAAGGGAACTACAGTGTTAGGGAAGACCAAACCAGGACATTTGGCCTGTTTTTAATAGGAGGGATGACTGTTCCCAATTGTCCTTCCCAAATGGCAAAAGTGTTCCCAAATGGCCGACTTTCCTGTGCAGCCATGCTAAGTGCTAGCATGTCCAAACCGACTTCATTTTACTCGATAAAGACTTGGCAACAACATACTCAAAAACCAGAGCTTTAGCTGAAAGTTGAAAAATTGCTATTTTTCTGGTTCAGGATTGAAGCCAAAAATGCATTCAAGCCATCCCCAGTTGGGAGTGGACATTTGGGAACACTTTTGCCATTTGGGAAGGACAATTGGGAACAGTCAGTCCCCCTATCAAAAACAGGCCAAATGTCCCATTTTCGAAATAAGGGAACTACAGTGTTAGGGAAGACCAAACCAGGACATTTGGCCTGTTTTTAATAGGGTGGGTGAGTGTTCCCAATTGTCCTTCCCAAATGGCAAAATTGTTCCCAATTGTCCTTCCCAAATGGCAAAAGTGTTCCCAATTGTCCTTCCCAAATGGCAAAAGTCTTCCCAATTGTCCTTCCCAAATGGCAAAAGTGTTCCCAATTGTCCTTCCCAAATGGCAAAAGTGTTCCCAATTGTCCTTCCCAAATGGCAAAAGTGTTCCCAAATGTCCTAAATTCTTAGCAGTTTCCCTAATAAGTTAATTGCTTCCCTTACTTTTGTCAATTAAGGACAGTTTTCCTAAATATTGACTTAGTATGTGTAATTAATGACTTAGTTTCTCTAAATAATGACTTAATAGTCCTTAATTAATCAATAAATACAGTTTTTGAAAGCCCAACCTAGGACATTTGGCCTGTTTTTGATAGGCTGGTGGAGTAATCCAGATTGCCCAACCCAAATTGCAAAAGTCTTCCCTATTGTCCTAAAGTGTTCCCAATTGTCCTTCCCAAATGGCAAAATTGTTCCCAATTGTCCTTCCCAAATGGCAAAAGTGTTCCCAATTGTCCTTCCCAAATGGCAAAAGTGTTCCCAAATGTCCTAAATTCTTAGCAGTTTCCCTAATAAGTTAATTGATTCCCTTACTTTTGTCAATTAAGGACAGTTTTCCTAAATATTGACTTAGTATGTGTAATTAATGACTTAGTTTCTCTAAATAATGACTTAATAGTCCTTAATTAATCAATAAATACAGTTTTTGAAAGCCCAACCTAGGACATTTGGCCTGTTTTTGATAGGCTGGTGGAGTAATCCAGATTGCCCAACCCAAATGGCAAAAGTCTTCCCTATTGTCCTAAAGTGTTCCCAATTGTCCTTCCCAAATGGCAAAATTGTTCCCAATTGTCCTTCCCAAATGGCAAAAGTGTTCCCAATTGTCCTTCCCAAATGGCAAAAGTGTTCCCAAATGTCTTAAATTCTTAGCAGTTTCCCTAATAAGATAATTGATTCCCTTACTTTTGTCAATTAAGGACAGTTTTCCTAAATATTGACTTAGTATGTGTAATTAATGACTTAGTTTCTCTAAATAATGACTTAATTGTCCTTAATCAATCAATAAATACAGTTTTTGAAAGCCCAACCTAGGACATTCGGCCTGTTTTTGATAGGCTGGTGGAGTAATCCAGATTGCCCAACCCAAATGGCAAAAGTCTTCCCAATTGTCCTAAAGTGTTCCCAATTGTCCTTCCCAAATGGCAAAAGTGTTCCCAATTGTCCTTCCCAAATGGCAAAAGTGTTCCCAAATGTCCTTTCTCAAAAACCGGTTACCAGGGGCATGAAAATTTCGGGAAAAAAAAGTTAAAGTTTTTCGACCGGAGAAGGGGAAATCAGTTAGAGGTCAACTGCTTCTGCATTTCCCCTTCTCTGGTCAAAAACTTAGAAAAAAGTCAAAAAAAATTTGACCCAACCCAGGCCATTTGCATGTGAGCATGTTAGTCCAGGCTTAGAGCCACTTACTGGGCCTCGGAGGTGAGAGTGAGGGCCCTGGAGGTCAACTCCCAGCCGTAGGAGCACAAAGTGTTCCCAAATGGCAAAAAGTGTTCCCAAATGTCCTTTCTCAAAAACGGGTTACCAGGGGCATGAAAATTTTGGGAAAAAAAGTTAAAGTTTTTCGACCGGAGAAGGGGAAATCAGTTAGAGGTCAACTGCTTCTGCATTTCCCCTTCTCTGGTCAAAAACTTAGAAAAAAGTCAAAAAAAATTTGACCCAACCCAGGCCATTTGCATGTGAGCATGTTAGCCCAGGCTCAGAGCCACTTTCTGGGCCTCAGAGGTGAGAGTGAGGGCCCTGGAGGTCAACTCCCAGCCGTAGAAGCACAAAGTGTTCCCAAATGGCAAAAAGTGTTCCCAATTGTCCTTCCCAAATTGTAAGTGTTCCCGAATGGCAAAAAGTGTTCCCAAATGTCCTTTCTCAAAAACGGGTTACCAGGGGCATGAAAATTTCGGGAAAAAAAGTTAAAGTTTTTCGACCGGAGAAGGGGAAATCAGTTAGAGGTCAACTGCTTCTGCATTTCCCCTTCTCTGGTCAAAAACTTAGAAAAAAGTCAAAAAAAATTTGACCCAACCCAGGCCATTTGCATGTGAGCATGTTAGCCCAGGCTTAGAGCCACTTTCTGGGCCTCAGAGGTGAAAGTGAGGGCCCTGGAGGTCAACTCACAGCCGTAGAAGCACAAAGTGTTCCCAAATGGCAAAAAGTGTTCCCAAATGTCCTTCAGAAATTGCAAGTGTTTCCAAATGGCAAAAGTGTTCCCAAATGTCCTAAATTCTTAGCAGTTTCCCTAATTGATACCCTTACTTTTGCCAATTAAGGACAGTTTTCCTAAAAATTGACTTAGTATGTGTAATTAATGACTTAGTTTCTCTAAATAATGACTTAATAGTCCTTAATTAATCAATAAATACAGTTTTTGAAAGCCCAACCTAGGACATTTGGCCTGTTTTTGATAGGCTGGTGGAGTAATCCAGATTGCCCATCCCAAATGGCAAAAGTGTTCCCAATTGTCCTTCCCAAATGGCAAAAGTGTTCCCAAATGTCCTAAATTCTTAGCAGGTTCCCTAATAAGTTAATTGATTCCCTTACTTTTGTCAATTAAGGACAGTTTTCCTAAATATTGACTTAGTATGTGTAAATAATGACTTAGTTTCTCTAAATAATGACTTAATAGTCCTTAATTAATCAATAAATACAGTTTTTGAAAGCCCAACCTAGGACATTTGGCCTGTTTTTGATAGGCTGGTGGAGTAATCCAGATTGCCCAACCCAAATGGCAAAAGTCTTCCCAATTGTCCTAAAGTGTTCCCAATTGTCCTTCCCAAATGGCAAAAGTGTTCCCAATTGTCCTTCCCAAATGGCAAAAGTGTTCCCAAATGTCCTAAATTCTTAGCAGTTTCCCTAATAAGTTAATTGATTCCCTTACTTTTGTCAATTAAGGACAGTTTTCCTAAATATTGACTTAGTATGTGTAATTAATGACTTAGTTTCTCTAAATAATGACTTAATAGTTCTTAATTAATCAATAAATACAGTTTTTGAAAGCCCAACCTAGGACATTTGGCCTGTTTTTGATAGGCTGGTGGAGTAATCCAGATTGCCCAACCCAAATGGCAAAAGTCTTCCCAATTGTCCTAAAGTGTTCCCAATTGTCCTTCTCAAATGGCAAAAGTGTTCCCAATTGTCCTTCCCAAATGGCAAAAGTGTTCCCAATTGTCCTTCCCAAATGGCAAAAGTGTTCCCAAATGTCCTAAATTCTTAGCAGTTTCCCTAATAAGTTAATTGCTTCCCTTACTTTTGTCAATTAAGGACAGTTTTCCTAAATATTGACTTAGTATGTGTAATTAATGACTTAGTTTCTCTAAATAATGACTTAATAGTCCTTAATTAATCAATAAATACAGTTTTTGAAAGCCCAACCTAGGACATTTGGCCTGTTTTTGATAGGCTGGTGGAGTAATCCAGATTGCCCAACCCAAATTGCAAAAGTCTTCCCTATTGTCCTAAAGTGTTCCCAATTGTCCTTCCCAAATGGCAAAATTGTTCCCAATTGTCCTTCCCAAATGGCAAAAGTGTTCCCAATTGTCCTTCCCAAATGGCAAAAGTGTTCCCAAATGTCCTAAATTCTTAGCAGTTTCCCTAATAAGTTAATTGATTCCCTTACTTTTGTCAATTAAGGACAGTTTTCCTAAATATTGACTTAGTATGTGTAATTAATGACTTAGTTTCTCTAAATAATGACTTAATAGTCCTTAATTAATCAATAAATACAGTTTTTGAAAGCCCAACCTAGGACATTTGGCCTGTTTTTGATAGGCTGGTGGAGTAATCCAGATTGCCCAACCCAAATGGCAAAAGTCTTCCCTATTGTCCTAAAGTGTTCCCAATTGTCCTTCCCAAATGGCAAAATTGTTCCCAATTGTCCTTCCCAAATGGCAAAAGTGTTCCCAATTGTCCTTCCCAAATGGCAAAAGTGTTCCCAAATGTCTTAAATTCTTAGCAGTTTCCCTAATAAGATAATTGATTCCCTTACTTTTGTCAATTAAGGACAGTTTTCCTAAATATTGACTTAGTATGTGTAATTAATGACTTAGTTTCTCTAAATAATGACTTAATTGTCCTTAATCAATCAATAAATACAGTTTTTGAAAGCCCAACCTAGGACATTCGGCCTGTTTTTGATAGGCTGGTGGAGTAATCCAGATTGCCCAACCCAAATGGCAAAAGTCTTCCCAATTGTCCTAAAGTGTTCCCAATTGTCCTTCCCAAATGGCAAAAGTGTTCCCAATTGTCCTTCCCAAATGGCAAAAGTGTTCCCAAATGTCCTTTCTCAAAAACCGGTTACCAGGGGCATGAAAATTTCGGGAAAAAAAAGTTAAAGTTTTTCGACCGGAGAAGGGGAAATCAGTTAGAGGTCAACTGCTTCTGCATTTCCCCTTCTCTGGTCAAAAACTTAGAAAAAAGTCAAAAAAAATTTGACCCAACCCAGGCCATTTGCATGTGAGCATGTTAGTCCAGGCTTAGAGCCACTTACTGGGCCTCGGAGGTGAGAGTGAGGGCCCTGGAGGTCAACTCCCAGCCGTAGGAGCACAAAGTGTTCCCAAATGGCAAAAAGTGTTCCCAAATGTCCTTTCTCAAAAACGGGTTACCAGGGGCATGAAAATTTTGGGAAAAAAAGTTAAAGTTTTTCGACCGGAGAAGGGGAAATCAGTTAGAGGTCAACTGCTTCTGCATTTCCCCTTCTCTGGTCAAAAACTTAGAAAAAAGTCAAAAAAAATTTGACCCAACCCAGGCCATTTGCATGTGAGCATGTTAGCCCAGGCTCAGAGCCACTTTCTGGGCCTCAGAGGTGAGAGTGAGGGCCCTGGAGGTCAACTCCCAGCCGTAGAAGCACAAAGTGTTCCCAAATGGCAAAAAGTGTTCCCAATTGTCCTTCCCAAATTGTAAGTGTTCCCGAATGGCAAAAAGTGTTCCCAAATGTCCTTTCTCAAAAACGGGTTACCAGGGGCATGAAAATTTCGGGAAAAAAAGTTAAAGTTTTTCGACCGGAGAAGGGGAAATCAGTTAGAGGTCAACTGCTTCTGCATTTCCCCTTCTCTGGTCAAAAACTTAGAAAAAAGTCAAAAAAAATTTGACCCAACCCAGGCCATTTGCATGTGAGCATGTTAGCCCAGGCTTAGAGCCACTTTCTGGGCCTCAGAGGTGAAAGTGAGGGCCCTGGAGGTCAACTCACAGCCGTAGAAGCACAAAGTGTTCCCAAATGGCAAAAAGTGTTCCCAAATGTCCTTCAGAAATTGCAAGTGTTTCCAAATGGCAAAAGTGTTCCCAAATGTCCTAAATTCTTAGCAGTTTCCCTAATTGATACCCTTACTTTTGCCAATTAAGGACAGTTTTCCTAAAAATTGACTTAGTATGTGTAATTAATGACTTAGTTTCTCTAAATAATGACTTAATAGTCCTTAATTAATCAATAAATACAGTTTTTGAAAGCCCAACCTAGGACATTTGGCCTGTTTTTGATAGGCTGGTGGAGTAATCCAGATTGCCCATCCCAAATGGCAAAAGTGTTCCCAATTGTCCTTCCCAAATGGCAAAAGTGTTCCCAAATGTCCTAAATTCTTAGCAGGTTCCCTAATAAGTTAATTGATTCCCTTACTTTTGTCAATTAAGGACAGTTTTCCTAAATATTGACTTAGTATGTGTAAATAATGACTTAGTTTCTCTAAATAATGACTTAATAGTCCTTAATTAATCAATAAATACAGTTTTTGAAAGCCCAACCTAGGACATTTGGCCTGTTTTTGATAGGCTGGTGGAGTAATCCAGATTGCCCAACCCAAATGGCAAAAGTCTTCCCAATTGTCCTAAAGTGTTCCCAATTGTCCTTCCCAAATGGCAAAAGTGTTCCCAATTGTCCTTCCCAAATGGCAAAAGTGTTCCCAAATGTCCTAAATTCTTAGCAGTTTCCCTAATAAGTTAATTGATTCCCTTACTTTTGTCAATTAAGGACAGTTTTCCTAAATATTGACTTAGTATGTGTAATTAATGACTTAGTTTCTCTAAATAATGACTTAATAGTTCTTAATTAATCAATAAATACAGTTTTTGAAAGCCCAACCTAGGACATTTGGCCTGTTTTTGATAGGCTGGTGGAGTAATCCAGATTGCCCAACCCAAATGGCAAAAGTCTTCCCAATTGTCCTAAAGTGTTCCCAATTGTCCTTCTCAAATGGCAAAAGTGTTCCCAATTGTCCTTCCCAAATGGCAAAAGTGTT
>JAKRKW010000148.1:0-59754 GCA_023566125.1 Zingel zingel
GGTTTTTTGCATTTTTTTGTGTTTTTTTTTTACATTTTTTTTGCATTTTTTTGTGTTTTTTTTTACATTTTTTTGCATTTTTTTTTGCATTTTTTTGCATTTTTTTTGCATTTTTTGTTTTTTTTTTACATTTTTTTGTGTTTTTTTTTGCATTATTTTGTGGGTTTTCTTGCATTTTTTTGCATTTTTTTTGTGTTTTTTTTGTGTTTTTTTTGCATTTTTTTGTGGGTTTTTTTGCATTTTTTTTTGCATTTTTTTGCATTTTTTGTGGTGTTTTTTGCATTTTTTGTGTTTTTTTTGCATTTTTTTGTGGGTTTTTTTGCATTTTTTTGCATTTTTTTTTGCATTTTTTGTGGTTTTTTTTGCATTTTTTTGTTGCATTTTTTGTGTTTTTTTTGCATTTTTTGTGGGTTTTTTTGCATTTTTTTGGTGTTGTTTTTGCATTTTTTTGTGGGTTTTTTTGCATTTTTTTGTGTTTTTTTTGCATTTTTTTGTGTTTTTTTTTGCATTTTTTTTTGCATTTTTTTTTGCATTTTTTTTACATTTTTTGTGGGTTTTTTGCATTTTTTTTGCATTTTTTTTGCATTTTTTTGTGGTTTTTTTTGCATTTTTTTTGCATTTTTTTTGCATTTTTTTGCATTTTTTTTACATTTTTTGTGGGGTTTTTTGCATTTTTTTGTGTTTTTTTTGCATTTTTTTGTGGGTTTTTTTGCATTTTTGGGGATTTTTTTGTGTTTTTTTTTTGCATTTTTTTTGCATTTTTTTGTGGGTTTTTTTGCATTTTTGGGGATTTTTTTGTGTTTTTTTTTTGCATTTTTTTTGCATTTTTTTTGCATTTTTTTGTGTTTTTTTTTGCATTTTTTTTGCATTTTTTTGTGGTTTTTTTGCATTTTTTGTGGGTTTTTTTGCATTTTTTGTGGGGTTTTTTGCATTTTTTTGTGTTTTTTTTTATATTTTTTTTGCATTTTTTTGTGTTTTTTTTTACATTTTTTTGCATTTTTTTTTGCATTTTTTTGCATTTTTTTTGCATTTTTTGTTTTTTTTTACATTTTTTTGTGTTTTTTTTTGCATTATTTTGTGGGTTTTCTTGCATTTTTTTGCATTTTTTTGTGTTTTTTTGTGTTTTTTTTGCATTTTTTTGTGGTTTTTTTGCATTTTTTTTTGCATTTTTTTGCATTTTTTGTGGTTTTTTTTGCATTTTTTTGTGTTTTTTTTGCATTTTTTTGTGGGTTTTTTTGCATTTTTTTGCATTTTTTTTTGCATTTTTTGTGGTTTTTTTTGCATTTTTTTGTTGCATTTTTTGTGTTTTTTTGCATTTTTTGTGGGTTTTTTTTGCATTTTTTTGGTGTTGTTTTTGCATTTTTTTGTGGGTTTTTTTGCATTTTTTTGTGTTTTTTTTGCATTTTTTTTTTTGCATTTTTTGTGGGGTTTTTTGCATTTTTTTGTGGGTTTTTTTTACATTTTTTTTGCATTTTTTTGTATTTTTTTTGCATTTTTTTTGCATTTTTTTTGCATTTTTTTGCATTTTTTTTGCATCTTTTGTTTTTTTTTTTACATTTTTTTGTGTTTTTTTTGCATTATTTTGTGGGTTTTCTTGCATTTTTTTTGCATTTTTTGTGTTTTTTTGCATTTTTTTTGCATTTTTTTTTGCATTTTTTTTGCATTTTTTTTTGCATTTTTTGTGGGTTTTTTTGCATTTTTTTTTTCCATTTTTTTTTGCATTTTTTGTAGTTTTTTTTGCATTTTTTTTGTTGGTTTTTATACATTTTTTTTGCATTTTTTTTTTTGCATTTTTTTTGTATTTTTTTTGCATTTTTTTGCATTTTTTTTGCATTTTTTGTGGTTTTTTTTGCATTTTTTTTGCATTTTTTTGTGGGTTTTTTTGCATTTTTTTGTTTTTTTTGCATTTTTTTTTGCATTTTTTGTGGGTTTTTTTGAATTTTTTTTGCATTTTTTTGTGTGTTTTTTTGTGTTTTTTGCATTTTTTTGCATTTTTTGGGTTTTTTAGCATTTTTTTGTGTTTTTTTGCATTTTTTGTGGGTTTTTTTGAATTTTTTTTGCATTTTTTTGTGTTTTTTTTTGCATTTTTTTTTGCATTTTTTTTGCATTTTTTTTGTGTTTTTTTGCATTTTTTTTGCATTTTTTGTTTTTTTTGCATTTTTTTGCATTTTTTTTGCATTTTTTTTGCATTTTTTTTGCATTTTTTGTGTTTTTTTTGCATTTTTTGTGGGGTTTTTTGCATTTTTTTGTGCGTTTTTTTTGCATTTTTTTGCATTTTTTTTGTTTTTTTGCATTTTTTTTTGCATTTTTTGTGGGTTTTTTTGCATTTTTTGTGGGTTTTTTGTGGGTTTTTTTGCATTTTTTTTGCATTTTTTTTTTGCATTTTTTGCATTTTTTTTTTTGCATTTTTTTTGTGTTTTTTTTTGCATTTTTTTGTGGGTTTTTTTGCATTTTTTTTTGCATTTTTTTTGTGTTTTTTTTGCATTTTTTTGCATTTTTTGTGGGGTTTTTTGCATTTTTTTGTGGGTTTTTTTTACATTTTTTTTGCATTTTTTTGTGTTTTTTTTTGCATTTTTTTTGCATTTTTTTTGCATTTTTTTTGCATTTTTTTACATTTTTTGTGGGTTTTTTGCATTTTTTTTGCATTTTTTTTGCATTTTTTTGTGGTTTTTTTTGCATTTTTTTTGCATTTTTTTTTACATTTTTTGTGGGGTTTTTTGCATTTTTTTGTGTTTTTTTTGCATTTTTTTGTGGGTTTTTTTGCATTTTTGGGGATTTTTTTGTGTTTTTTTTTTGCATTTTTTTTGCATTTTTTGTGGGTTTTTTTGCATTTTTTTTGCATTTTTTTGTGTTTTTTTTTGCATTTTTTTTGCATTTTTTTGTGGTTTTTTTGCATTTTTTGTGGGTTTTTTTGCATTTTTTGTGGGGTTTTTTGCATTTTTTTGTGTTTTTTTTTACATTTTTTTTGCATTTTTTTGTGTTTTTTTTCCATTTTTTTGCATTTTTTTTGCATTTTTTTGCATTTTTTTTGCATTTTTTGTTTTTTTTTACATTTTTTTGTGTTTTTTTTGCATTATTTTGTGGGTTTTCTTGCATTTTTTTGCATTTTTTTGTGTTTTTTTTGTGTTTTTTTTGCATTTTTTTGTGGGTTTTTTTGCATTTTTTTTTGCATTTTTTTGCATTTTTTGTGGTTTTTTTTGCATTTTTTTGTGTTTTTTTTTGCATTTTTTTGTGGGTTTTTTTGCATTTTTTTGCATTTTTTTTTGCATTTTTTGTGGGTTTTTTTGCATTTTTTTGTTGCATTTTTTTGTGTTTTTTTTGCATTTTTTGTGGGGTTTTTTTGCATTTTTTTTGTGTTTTTTTGCATTTTTTGTGGGTTTTTTTGCATTTTTTGTGGGGTTTTTTGCATTTTTTTGTGTTTTTTTTTACATTTTTTTTGCATTTTTTTGTGTTTTTTTTCCATTTTTTTGCATTTTTTTTTGCATTTTTTTGCATTTTTTTTGCATTTTTTGTTTTTTTTTACATTTTTTTGTGTTTTTTTTTGCATTATTTTGTGGGTTTTCTTGCATTTTTTTGCATTTTTTTGTGTTTTTTTTGTGTTTTTTTTGCATTTTTTTGTGGGTTTTTTTGCATTTTTTTTTGCATTTTTTTGCATTTTTTGTGGTTTTTTTTGCATTTTTTTGTGTTTTTTTTGCATTTTTTGTGGGTTTTTTTGCATTTTTTTGCATTTTTTTTTGCATTTTTTGTGGGTTTTTTTGCATTTTTTTGTTGCATTTTTTTGTGTTTTTTTTGCATTTTTTGTGGGGTTTTTTTGCATTTTTTTTGTGTTTTTTTTGCATTTTTTTGTGGGTTTTTTTGCATTTTTTTGTGTTTTTTTTGCATTTTTTTTTTGCATTTTTTGTGGGGTTTTTTGCATTTTTTTGTGGTTTTTTTTTACATTTTTTTTTGCATTTTTTTGTATTTTTTTTGCATTTTTTTTGCATTTTTTTTGCATTTTTTTGCATTTTTTTTGCATCTTTTGTTTTTTTTTTTACATTTTTTTGTGTTTTTTTTGCATTATTTTGTGGGTTTTCTTGCATTTTTTTTGCATTTTTTTGTGTTTTTTTTGCATTTTTTTTGCATTTTTTTTGTTTTTTTTGCATTTTTTTTGTGTTTTTTTTTGCATTTTTTGGGGGTTTTTTTGCATTTTTTGTGGGTTTTTTTTTTGCATTTTTTTGTGGGGTTTTTTTGCATTTTTTTGTGGGGTTTTTTTTGCATTTTTTTTGCATTTTTTTTGTGGGTTTTTTTGCATTTTTTTTTGCATTTTTTTTGTGTTTTTTTGCATTTTTTTTTGCATTTTTTTGCATTTTTTGTGGGTTTTTTTGCATTTTTTTGTGTTTTTTTTGCATTTTTTTTGCATTTTTTTGTGTTTTTTTTTGCGTTTTTTTTGCATTTTTTTTGCATTTTTTGTGTGTTTTTTAGCATTTTTTTGTGTTTTTTTTGCATTTTTTTGTGGGGTTTTTTTTTGCATTTTTTTGTGGGGTTTTTTTTGCATTTTTTTTGTGTTTTTTTTGCATTTTTTTTGCATTTTTTGTGTGTTTTTTTGCATTTTTTTTTTGCATTTTTTGTGTTTTCTTTTGCATTTTTTTTGCATTTTTTTTTGCATTTTTTTGCATTTTTTGTGGTTTTTTTTGCATTTTTTTGCATTTTTTTTGCATTTTTTTGTGGGTTTTTTTTGCATTTTTTTTGCATTTTTTTGCATTTTTTTTGCATTTTTTGTGGTTTTTTTTGTGTTTTTTTTGCATTTTTTTGTGGGTTTTTTTGCATTTTTTTTTGCATTTTTTTGCATTTTTTGCGTTTTTTTTTGCATTTTTTTGTGTTTTTTTTGCATTTTTTTGTGGGTTTTTTTGCATTTTTTTTTGCATTTTTTGTGTTTTTTTTTGCATTTTTTTTTGCATTTTTTGTGTTTTTTTTGCATTTTTTGTGGGTTTTTTTTGCATTTTTTTGTGTTTTTTTTGCATTTTTTGTGGGGTTTTTTGCATTTTTTTGTGGTTTTTTTTTACATTTTTTTGCATTTTTTTGTATTTTTTTTGCATTTTTTTTGCATTTTTTTTGCATTTTTTTGCATTTTTTTGCATTTTTTGTTTTTTTTTTTTACATTTTTTTGTGTTTTTTTTTGCATTATTTTGTGGGTTTTCTTGCATTTTTTTGCATTTTTTTGTGTTTTTTTTTTGCATTTTTTTTGCATTTTTTTTGTTTTTTTTTGCATTTTTTTTTGCATTTTTTTGTGTTTTTTTTGCATTTTTTTTGCATTTTTTGTGGGGTTTTTTGCATTTTTTTGTGGGTTTTTTTTACATTTTTTTTGCACTTTTTTGTGTTTTTTTTTGCATTTTTTTGCATTTTTTTTGCATTTTTTTTTGCATTTTTTTACATTTTTTGTGGGTTTTTTGCATTTTTTTTGCATTTTTTTTGCATTTTTTTGTGGTTTTTTTTGCATTTTTTTTGCATTTTTTTTGCATTTTTTTTACATTTTTTGTGGGGTTTTTTGCATTTTTTTTGTGTTTTTTTGCATTTTTTTGTGGGTTTTTTTGCATTTTTGGGGATTTTTTTGTGTTTTTTTTTTTGCATTTTTTTTGCATTTTTTGTGGGTTTTTTTGCATTTTTTGTGGGTTTTTTTTGCATTTTTTTGTGGGTTTTTTTGCATTTTTTTTGCATTTTTTTGTGTTTTTTTTGCATTTTTTTTTTGCATTTTTTGTGGGGTTTTTTGCATTTTTTTTGTGGTTTTTTTTACATTTTTTTTGCATTTTTTTGTGTTTTTTTTTCCATTTTTTTGCATTTTTTTTGCATTTTTTTGCATTTTTTTTGCATTTTTTTTTTTTTTTTTTTACATTTTTTTGTGTTTTTTTTTGCATTATTTTGTGGGTTTTTTTGCATTTTTTTTTGCATTTTTTTGCATTTTTTTGCATTTTTTTTTGCATTTTTTGTGTTTTTTTTTGCATTTTTTTGTTGCATTTTTTTGTGTTTTTTTTGCATTTTTTGTGGGGTTTTTTTGCATTTTTTTGTGTTTTTTTTGCATTTTTTTGTGGGTTTTTTTGCATTTTTTTTGTGGTTTTTTTGCATTTTTTTTGCATTTTTTGTGGGGTTTTTTGCATTTTTTTGTGGGTTTTTTTAACATTTTTTTTGCATTTTTTTGTGGTTTTTTTGCATTATTTTGTGGGTTTTCTTGCATTTTTTTGCATTTTTTTGCATTTTTTTTGCATTTTTTTTGCATTTTTTTTGTTTTTTTTGCATTTTTTTTGCATTTTTTTTTGCATTTTTTGTGGGTTTTTTTGCATTTTTTGTGGGTTTTTTTTGTGCATTTTTTTTGCATTTTTTTGTGGGATTTTTTTTGCATTTTTTTTGTGTTTTTTTTGCATTTTTTTTGCATTTTTTGTGGGTTTTTTTGCATTTTTTTGTGGGTTTTTTTGCATTTTTTTTGTGGTTTTTTTTACATTTTTTTTGCATTTTTTTGTGTTTTTTTTCCATTTTTTTGCATTTTTTTTGCATTTTTTTGCATTTTTTTTGCATTTTTTTTTTTTTTTTTTTACATTTTTTTGTGTTTTTTTTTGCATTATTTTGTGGGTTTTTTTGCATTTTTTTTTGCATTTTTTTGCATTTTTTTGCATTTTTTTTTGCATTTTTTGTGTTTTTTTTTGCATTTTTTTGTTGCATTTTTTTGTGTTTTTTTTTGCATTTTTTGTGGGGTTTTTTTGCATTTTTTTGTGTTTTTTTTGCATTTTTTTGTGGGTTTTTTTGCATTTTTTTTGTGGTTTTTTTGCATTTTTTTTTGCATTTTTTGTGGGGTTTTTTGCATTTTTTTGTGGGTTTTTTTAACATTTTTTTTGCATTTTTTTGTGGTTTTTTTGCATTATTTTGTGGGTTTTCTTGCATTTTTTTGCATTTTTTTGCATTTTTTTTGCATTTTTTTTGCATTTTTTTTGTTTTTTTTGCATTTTTTTTGCATTTTTTTTTGCATTTTTTGTGGGTTTTTTTGCATTTTTTGTGGGTTTTTTTGTGCATTTTTTTTGCATTTTTTTGTGGGATTTTTTTTGCATTTTTTTTGTGTTTTTTTTGCATTTTTTTTGCATTTTTTGTGGGTTTTTTTGCATTTTTTTGTGGGTTTTTTTGCATTTTTTTTTGCATTTTTTTTGTGTTTTTTTGCATTTTTTTTTTGCATTTTTTGTGTTTTTTTGCATTTTTTTTTGCATTTTTTTGCATTTTTTTGTGTTTTTTTTGCATTTTTTTTGCATTTTTTTTGTTTTTTTTGCATTTTTTTTGTGTTTTTTTTTGCATTTTTTGTGGGTTTTTTTGCATTTTTTGTGGGGGTTTTTTTTGCATTTTTTTGTGGGTTTTTTTTTGCATTTTTTTGTGGGGTTTTTTTGCATTTTTTTTGTGTTTTTTTTTGCATTTTTTTTGCATTTTTTTGTGGGTTTTTTTGCATTTTTTGTGGGTTTTTTTGCATTTTTTTTTGCATTTTTTTTGTGTTTTTTTGCATTTTTTTTTTGCATTTTTTGTGTTTTTTTGCATTTTTTTGCATTTTTTTTGCATTTTTTTGCATTTTTTGTGGGTTTTTTTGCATTTTTTTTGTGTTTTTTTTGCATTTTTTTTGCATTTTTTTGTGTTTTTTTTTGCATTTTTTTTGCATTTTTTTTGCATTTTTTGTGGGTTTTTTAGCATTTTTTTGTGTTTTTTTTGCATTTTTTTGTGGGTTTTTTTTTTGCATTTTTTTGTGGGTTTTTTTTTTGCATTTTTTTGTGTTTTTTTTGCATTTTTTTTGCATTTTTTGTGGGTTTTTTTGCATTTTTTTGTGGGTTTTTTTGCATTTTTTTTGCATTTTTTTTGTGTTTTTTTGCATTTTTTTTTTGCATTTTTTGTGTTTTTTTTTGCATTTTTTTTGCATTTTTTTTGCATTTTTTTGCATTTTTTGTGGTTTTTTTTGCATTTTTTTGCATTTTTTTTGGATTTTTTTGTGGGTTTTTTTTGCATTTTTTTTGCATTTTTTTGCATTTTTTTTGCATTTTTTGTGGTTTTTTTTGTGTTTTTTTTGCATTTTTTTGTGGGTTTTTTTGCATTTTTTTTTGCATTTTTTTGCATTTTTTGTTTTTTTTGCATTTTTTTGTGTTTTTTTTGCATTTTTTTGTGGGTTTTTTTGCATTTTTTTTGCATTTTTTGTGTTTTTTTTTGCATTTTTTTTTGCATTTTTTTGTGTTTTTTTTGCATTTTTTGTGGGGTTTTTTTGCATTTTTTTGTGTTTTTTTTGCATTTTTTTTTGCATTTTTTGTGGGGTTTTTTGCATTTTTTGTGGGGTTTTTTTACATTTTTTTGCATTTTTTTGTATTTTTTTTGCATTTTTTTTGCATTTTTTTTGCATTTTTTTGCATTTTTTTGCATTTTTTGTTTTTTTTTTTTTACATTTTTTTGTGTTTTTTTTGCATTATTTTGTGGGTTTTCTTGCATTTTTTTGCATTTTTTTGTGTTTTTTTTGCATTTTTTTTGCATTTTTTTTGGGTTTTTTTGCATTTTTTTTGCATTTTTTTGTGTTTTTTTTTGCATTTTTTTTGCATTTTTTTGTGGTTTTTTTGCATTTTTTGTGGGTTTTTTTGCATTTTTTGTGGGGTTTTTTGCATTTTTTTGTGTTTTTTTTTACATTTTTTTTGCATTTTTTTGTGTTTTTTTTCCATTTTTTTGCATTTTTTTTGCATTTTTTTGCATTTTTTTTGCATTTTTTGTTTTTTTTTACATTTTTTTGTGTTTTTTTTGCATTATTTTGTGGGTTTTCTTGCATTTTTTTGCATTTTTTTGTGTTTTTTTTGTGTTTTTTTTGCATTTTTTTGTGGGTTTTTTTGCATTTTTTTTTGCATTTTTTTGCATTTTTTGTGGTTTTTTTTGCATTTTTTTGTGTTTTTTTTGCATTTTTTTGTGGGTTTTTTTGCATTTTTTTGCATTTTTTTTTGCATTTTTTGTGGGTTTTTTTGCATTTTTTTGTTGCATTTTTTTGTGTTTTTTTTGCATTTTTTGTGGGGTTTTTTTGCATTTTTTTTGTGTTTTTTTGCATTTTTTGTGGGTTTTTTTGCATTTTTTGTGGGGTTTTTTGCATTTTTTTGTGTTTTTTTTTACATTTTTTTTGCATTTTTTTGTGTTTTTTTTCCATTTTTTTGCATTTTTTTTGCATTTTTTTGCATTTTTTTTTGCATTTTTTGTTTTTTTTTACATTTTTTTGTGTTTTTTTTTGCATTATTTTGTGGGTTTTCTTGCATTTTTTTGCATTTTTTTGTGTTTTTTTTGTGTTTTTTTTGCATTTTTTTGTGGGTTTTTTTGCATTTTTTTTTGCATTTTTTTGCATTTTTTGTGGTTTTTTTTGCATTTTTTTGTGTTTTTTTTGCATTTTTTGTGGGTTTTTTTGCATTTTTTTGCATTTTTTTTTGCATTTTTTGTGGGTTTTTTTGCATTTTTTTGTTGCATTTTTTTGTGTTTTTTTTGCATTTTTTGTGGGGTTTTTTTGCATTTTTTTTGTGTTTTTTTTGCATTTTTTTGTGGGTTTTTTTGCATTTTTTTGTGTTTTTTTTGCATTTTTTTTTTGCATTTTTTGTGGGGTTTTTTGCATTTTTTTGTGGTTTTTTTTTACATTTTTTTTTGCATTTTTTTGTATTTTTTTTGCATTTTTTTTGCATTTTTTTTGCATTTTTTTGCATTTTTTTTGCATCTTTTGTTTTTTTTTTTACATTTTTTTGTGTTTTTTTTGCATTATTTTGTGGGTTTTCTTGCATTTTTTTTGCATTTTTTTGTGTTTTTTTTGCATTTTTTTTGCATTTTTTTTGTTTTTTTTGCATTTTTTTTGTGTTTTTTTTTGCATTTTTTGGGGGTTTTTTTGCATTTTTTGTGGGTTTTTTTTTTGCATTTTTTTGTGGGGTTTTTTTGCATTTTTTTGTGGGGTTTTTTTTGCATTTTTTTTGCATTTTTTTTGTGGGTTTTTTTGCATTTTTTTTTGCATTTTTTTTGTGTTTTTTTGCATTTTTTTTTGCATTTTTTTGCATTTTTTGTGGGTTTTTTTGCATTTTTTTGTGTTTTTTTTGCATTTTTTTTGCATTTTTTTGTGTTTTTTTTTGCGTTTTTTTTGCATTTTTTTTGCATTTTTTGTGTGTTTTTTAGCATTTTTTTGTGTTTTTTTTGCATTTTTTTGTGGGGTTTTTTTTTGCATTTTTTTGTGGGGTTTTTTTTGCATTTTTTTTGTGTTTTTTTTGCATTTTTTTTGCATTTTTTGTGTGTTTTTTTGCATTTTTTTTTTGCATTTTTTGTGTTTTCTTTTGCATTTTTTTTGCATTTTTTTTTGCATTTTTTTGCATTTTTTGTGGTTTTTTTTTGCATTTTTTTGCATTTTTTTTGCATTTTTTTGTGGGTTTTTTTTGCATTTTTTTTGCATTTTTTTGCATTTTTTTTGCATTTTTTGTGGTTTTTTTTGTGTTTTTTTTGCATTTTTTTGTGGGTTTTTTTGCATTTTTTTTTGCATTTTTTTGCATTTTTTGCGTTTTTTTTTGCATTTTTTTGTGTTTTTTTTGCATTTTTTTGTGGGTTTTTTTGCATTTTTTTTTGCATTTTTTGTGTTTTTTTTTGCATTTTTTTTTGCATTTTTTGTGTTTTTTTTGCATTTTTTGTGGGTTTTTTTTGCATTTTTTTGTGTTTTTTTTGCATTTTTTGTGGGGTTTTTTGCATTTTTTTGTGGTTTTTTTTTACATTTTTTTGCATTTTTTTGTATTTTTTTTGCATTTTTTTTGCATTTTTTTTGCATTTTTTTGCATTTTTTTGCATTTTTTGTTTTTTTTTTTTACATTTTTTTGTGTTTTTTTTTGCATTATTTTGTGGGTTTTCTTGCATTTTTTTGCATTTTTTTGTGTTTTTTTTTTGCATTTTTTTTGCATTTTTTTTGTTTTTTTTTGCATTTTTTTTTGCATTTTTTTGTGTTTTTTTTGCATTTTTTTTGCATTTTTTGTGGGGTTTTTTGCATTTTTTTGTGGGTTTTTTTTACATTTTTTTTGCACTTTTTTGTGTTTTTTTTTGCATTTTTTTGCATTTTTTTTGCATTTTTTTTTGCATTTTTTTACATTTTTTGTGGGTTTTTTGCATTTTTTTTGCATTTTTTTTGCATTTTTTTGTGGTTTTTTTTGCATTTTTTTTGCATTTTTTTTGCATTTTTTTTGCATTTTTTTTACATTTTTTGTGGGGTTTTTTGCATTTTTTTGTGTTTTTTTGCATTTTTTTGTGGGTTTTTTTGCATTTTTGGGGATTTTTTTGTGTTTTTTTTTTTGCATTTTTTTTGCATTTTTTGTGGGTTTTTTTGCATTTTTTGTGGGTTTTTTTTGCATTTTTTTGTGGGTTTTTTTGCATTTTTTTTGCATTTTTTTGTGTTTTTTTTGCATTTTTTTTTTGCATTTTTTGTGGGGTTTTTTGCATTTTTTTTGTGGTTTTTTTTACATTTTTTTTGCATTTTTTTGTGTTTTTTTTCCATTTTTTTGCATTTTTTTTGCATTTTTTTGCATTTTTTTTGCATTTTTTTTTTTTTTTTTTTACATTTTTTTGTGTTTTTTTTTGCATTATTTTGTGGGTTTTTTTGCATTTTTTTTTGCATTTTTTTGCATTTTTTTGCATTTTTTTTTGCATTTTTTGTGTTTTTTTTTGCATTTTTTTGTTGCATTTTTTTGTGTTTTTTTTGCATTTTTTGTGGGGTTTTTTTGCATTTTTTTGTGTTTTTTTTGCATTTTTTTGTGGGTTTTTTTGCATTTTTTTTGTGGTTTTTTTGCATTTTTTTTGCATTTTTTGTGGGGTTTTTTGCATTTTTTTGTGGGTTTTTTTAACATTTTTTTTGCATTTTTTTGTGGTTTTTTTGCATTATTTTGTGGGTTTTCTTGCATTTTTTTGCATTTTTTTGCATTTTTTTTGCATTTTTTTTGCATTTTTTTTGTTTTTTTTGCATTTTTTTTGCATTTTTTTTTGCATTTTTTGTGGGTTTTTTTGCATTTTTTGTGGGTTTTTTTTGTGCATTTTTTTTGCATTTTTTTGTGGGATTTTTTTTGCATTTTTTTTGTGTTTTTTTTGCATTTTTTTTGCATTTTTTGTGGGTTTTTTTGCATTTTTTTGTGGGTTTTTTTGCATTTTTTTTGTGGTTTTTTTTACATTTTTTTTGCATTTTTTTGTGTTTTTTTTCCATTTTTTTGCATTTTTTTTGCATTTTTTTGCATTTTTTTTGCATTTTTTTTTTTTTTTTTTTACATTTTTTTGTGTTTTTTTTTGCATTATTTTGTGGGTTTTTTTGCATTTTTTTTTGCATTTTTTTGCATTTTTTTGCATTTTTTTTTGCATTTTTTGTGTTTTTTTTTGCATTTTTTTGTTGCATTTTTTTGTGTTTTTTTTGCATTTTTTGTGGGGTTTTTTTGCATTTTTTTGTGTTTTTTTTGCATTTTTTTGTGGGTTTTTTTGCATTTTTTTTGTGGTTTTTTTGCATTTTTTTTTGCATTTTTTGTGGGGTTTTTTGCATTTTTTTGTGGGTTTTTTTAACATTTTTTTTGCATTTTTTTGTGGTTTTTTTGCATTATTTTGTGGGTTTTCTTGCATTTTTTTGCATTTTTTTGCATTTTTTTTGCATTTTTTTTGCATTTTTTTTGTTTTTTTTGCATTTTTTTTGCATTTTTTTTTTGCATTTTTTGTGGGTTTTTTTGCATTTTTTGTGGGTTTTTTTGTGCATTTTTTTTGCATTTTTTTGTGGGATTTTTTTTGCATTTTTTTTGTGTTTTTTTTGCATTTTTTTTGCATTTTTTGTGGGTTTTTTTGCATTTTTTTGTGGGTTTTTTTGCATTTTTTTTTGCATTTTTTTTGTGTTTTTTTGCATTTTTTTTTTGCATTTTTTGTGTTTTTTTGCATTTTTTTTTGCATTTTTTTGCATTTTTTTGTGTTTTTTTTGCATTTTTTTTGCATTTTTTTTGTTTTTTTTGCATTTTTTTTGTGTTTTTTTTTGCATTTTTTGTGGGTTTTTTTGCATTTTTTGTGGGGGTTTTTTTTGCATTTTTTTGTGGGTTTTTTTTTGCATTTTTTTGTGGGGTTTTTTTGCATTTTTTTTGTGTTTTTTTTTGCATTTTTTTTGCATTTTTTTGTGGGTTTTTTTGCATTTTTTGTGGGTTTTTTTGCATTTTTTTTTGCATTTTTTTTGTGTTTTTTTGCATTTTTTTTTGCATTTTTTGTGTTTTTTTGCATTTTTTTGCATTTTTTTTGCATTTTTTTGCATTTTTTGTGGGTTTTTTTGCATTTTTTTTGTGTTTTTTTTGCATTTTTTTTGCATTTTTTTGTGTTTTTTTTTGCATTTTTTTTGCATTTTTTTTGCATTTTTTGTGGGTTTTTTAGCATTTTTTTGTGTTTTTTTTGCATTTTTTTGTGGGTTTTTTTTTTGCATTTTTTTGTGGGTTTTTTTTTGCATTTTTTTGTGTTTTTTTTGCATTTTTTTTGCATTTTTTGTGGTTTTTTTTGCATTTTTTTGTGGGTTTTTTTGCATTTTTTTTGCATTTTTTTTGTGTTTTTTTGCATTTTTTTTTTGCATTTTTTGTGTTTTCTTTTGCATTTTTTTTGCATTTTTTTTGCATTTTTTTGCATTTTTTGTGGTTTTTTTTGCATTTTTTTGCATTTTTTTTGGATTTTTTTGTGGGTTTTTTTTGCATTTTTTTTGCATTTTTTTGCATTTTTTTTGCATTTTTTGTGGTTTTTTTTTGTGTTTTTTTTTGCATTTTTTTGTGGGTTTTTTTGCATTTTTTTTTTGCATTTTTTTTGCATTTTTTGTTTTTTTTTGCATTTTTTGTGTTTTTTTTGCATTTTTTTGTGGGGTTTTTTTGCATTTTTTTGCATTTTTTGTGTTTTTTTTTGCATTTTTTTTTGCATTTTTTTGTGTTTTTTTTGCATTTTTTGTGGGGTTTTTTTGCATTTTTTTGTGTTTTTTTTGCATTTTTTTTTGCATTTTTTGTGGGGTTTTTTGCATTTTTTGTGGGGTTTTTTTACATTTTTTTGCATTTTTTTGTATTTTTTTTGCATTTTTTTTTGCATTTTTTTTGCATTTTTTTTGCATTTTTTTGCATTTTTTTGTTTTTTTTTTTTTTTACATTTTTTTGTGTTTTTTTTTGCATTATTTTGTGGGTTTTCTTGCATTTTTTTGCATTTTTTTTGTGTTTTTTTTGCATTTTTTTTGCATTTTTTTTGGTTTTTTTTTGCATTTTTTTTGCATTTTTTTGTGGGTTTTTTTGCATTTTTTTTTGCATTTTTTTGTGTTTTTTTTGCATTTTTTTTGCATTTTTTGTGGGGTTTTTTGCATTTTTTTTGTGGGTTTTTTTTACATTTTTTTTGCACTTTTTTGTGTTTTTTTTTTTGCATTTTTTTTTGCATTTTTTTTGCATTTTTTTTGCATTTTTTTACATTTTTTGTGGGTTTTTTGCATTTTTTTTGCATTTTTTTTGCATTTTTTTGTGGGGTTTTTTGCATTTTTTTTGCATTTTTTTTGCATTTTTTTTTACATTTTTTGTGGGGTTTTTTTGCATTTTTTTGTGTTTTTTTTGCATTTTTTTGTGGGTTTTTTTGCATTTTTGGGGATTTTTTTGTGTTTTTTTTTTTGCATTTTTTTGCATTTTTTGTGGGTTTTTTTGCATTTTTTTGTGTTTTTTTTGCATTTTTTTGTGGGGTTTTTTTTTGCATTTTTTTGTGGGGTTTTTTTTGCATTTTTTTTGTGTTTTTTTTGCATTTTTTTTGCATTTTTTGTGGGTTTTTTTGCATTTTTTTGTGGGTTTTTTTGCATTTTTTTTGTGTTTTTTTGCATTTTTTTTTTTGCATTTTTTGTGTTTTCTTTTGCATTTTTTTTGCATTTTTTTGCATTTTTTTGCATTTTTTGTGGTTTTTTTTGCATTTTTTTGCATTTTTTTTGGATTTTTTTGTGGGGTTTTTTTGCATTTTTTTTGCATTTTTTTGCATTTTTTTTGCATTTTTTGTGGTTTTTTTGTGTTTTTTTTGCATTTTTTTGTGGGGTTTTTTTTGCATTTTTTTTTGCATTTTTTTGCATTTTTTGTGTTTTTTTTTGCATTTTTTTGTGTTTTTTTTGCATTTTTTTGTGGGTTTTTTTTGCATTTTTTTTGCATTTTTTGTGTTTTTTTTTTGCATTTTTTTTTTGCATTTTTTTGTGTTTTTTTTGCATTTTTTGTGGGTTTTTTTTGCATTTTTTTGTGTTTTTTTTGCATTTTTTTTTGCATTTTTTGTGGGGTTTTTTGCATTTTTTTGTGGGTTTTTTTTACATTTTTTTGCATTTTTTTGTATTTTTTTTGCATTTTTTTTGCATTTTTTTTGCATTTTTTTGCATTTTTTTGCATTTTTTGTTTTTTTTTTTTACATTTTTTTGTGTTTTTTTTGCATTATTTTGTGGGTTTTCTTGCATTTTTTTGCATTTTTTTGTGTTTTTTTTGCATTTTTTTTGCATTTTTTTTGGTTTTTTTTGCATTTTTTTTGCATTTTTTGTGGGGTTTTTTGCATTTTTTTGTGGGTTTTTTTTACATTTTTTTTGCACTTTTTTGTGTTTTTTTTTGCATTTTTTTTGCATTTTTTGTGGGGTTTTTTGCATTTTTTTGTGGGTTTTTTTTACATTTTTTTTGCACTTTTTTGTGTTTTTTTTTGCATTTTTTTTGCATTTTTTTTGCATTTTTTTTGCATTTTTTTACATTTTTTGTGGGTTTTTTGCATTTTTTTTGCATTTTTTTTGCATTTTTTTGTGGGTTTTTTTGCATTTTTTTTGCATTTTTTTTGCATTTTTTTTACATTTTTTGTGGGGTTTTTTGCATTTTTTTGTGTTTTTTTTGCATTTTTTTGTGGGTTTTTTTGCATTTTTGGGGATTTTTTTTGTGTTTTTTTTTTTGCATTTTTTTTGCATTTTTTGTGGGTTTTTTTTGCATTTTTTTGTGTTTTTTTTGCATTTTTTTGTGGGTTTTTTTGCATTTTTTTTGCATTTTTTTGTGTTTTTTTTTGCATTTTTTTTGCATTTTTTTGTGGTTTTTTTTGCATTTTTTGTGTGGTTTTTTTGCATTTTTTGTGGGTTTTTTTGCATTTTTTTGTGGGTTTTTTTGCATTTTTTTTTGCATTTTTTTTGTGTTTTTTTGCATTTTTTTTTTGCATTTTTTGTGTTTTTTTGCATTTTTTTTTGCATTTTTTTGCATTTTTTTGTGTTTTTTTTTGTTTTTTTTGCATTTTTTTTGTGTTTTTTTTTGCATTTTTTGTGGGTTTTTTTGCATTTTTTGTGGGGTTTTTTTTTGCATTTTTTTGTGGTTTTTTTTTTTTGCATTTTTTTGTGGGGTTTTTTTGCATTTTTTTTGTGTTTTTTTTTGCATTTTTTTTGCATTTTTTTGTGGGTTTTTTTGCATTTTTTTGTGGGTTTTTTTTGCATTTTTTTTTGCATTTTTTTTGTGTTTTTTTGCATTTTTTTTTTGCATTTTTTGTGTTTTTTTGCATTTTTTTGCATTTTTTTTGCATTTTTTTGCATTTTTTGTGGGTTTTTTTGCATTTTTTTTGTGTTTTTTTTGCATTTTTTTTGCATTTTTTTGTGTTTTTTTTTGCATTTTTTTTGCATTTTTTTTGCATTTTTTGTGGGTTTTTTAGCATTTTTTTGTGTTTTTTTTGCATTATTTTGTGGGTTTTCTTGCATTTTTTTGCATTTTTTTGTGTTTTTTTTGCATTTTTTTTGCATTTTTTTTGGTTTTTTTTGCATTTTTTTTTGCATTTTTTTGTGGGTTTTTTTGCATTTTTTTTTGCATTTTTTTGTGTTTTTTTTTGCATTTTTTTTGCATTTTTTGTGGGGTTTTTTGCATTTTTTTGTGGGTTTTTTTTTACATTTTTTTTGCACTTTTTTGTGTTTTTTTTTTGCATTTTTTTTGCATTTTTTTTGCATTTTTTTGCATTTTTTTACATTTTTTGTGGGTTTTTTTGCATTTTTTTTGCATTTTTTTTGCATTTTTTTGTGGGGTTTTTTGCATTTTTTTTGCATTTTTTTTGCATTTTTTTTACATTTTTTGTGGGGTTTTTTGCATTTTTTTGTGTTTTTTTTGCATTTTTTTGTGGGTTTTTTTGCATTTTTGGGGATTTTTTTGTGTTTTTTTTTTTTGCATTTTTTTTTGCATTTTTTGTGGGTTTTTTTGCATTTTTTTGTGTTTTTTTTGCATTTTTTTTGTGGGGTTTTTTTTTTGCATTTTTTTGTGGGTTTTTTTTTGCATTTTTTTTTGTGTTTTTTTTGCATTTTTTTTTGCATTTTTTGTGGGTTTTTTTTGCATTTTTTTTGTGGGTTTTTTTGCATTTTTTTTTGCATTTTTTTTTGTGTTTTTTTGCATTTTTTTTTTTGCATTTTTTGTGTTTTCTTTTGCATTTTTTTT
This sequence comes from Zingel zingel, assembly GCA_023566125.1. Classification (NCBI taxonomy): domain Eukaryota; kingdom Metazoa; phylum Chordata; class Actinopteri; order Perciformes; family Percidae; genus Zingel; species Zingel zingel. The sequence goes on from JAKRKW010000148.1 coordinate 17,448, forward strand.
GCATTTTTTTTTGCATTTTTTTGCATTTTTTGTGGTTTTTTTTGCATTTTTTTGCATTTTTTTTGGATTTTTTTGTGGGGTTTTTTTTGCATTTTTTTTGCATTTTTTTGCATTTTTTTTGCATTTTTTGTGGTTTTTTTTGTGTTTTTTTTGCATTTTTTTGTGGGTTTTTTTGCATTTTTTTTTGCATTTTTTTGCATTTTTTGTGTTTTTTTTTGCATTTTTTTGTGTTTTTTTGCATTTTTTTGTGGGTTTTTTTGCATTTTTTTTGCATTTTTTGTGTTTTTTTTTTGCATTTTTTTTTGCATTTTTTTTGTGTTTTTTTTGCATTTTTTGTGGGTTTTTTTTGCATTTTTTTGTGTTTTTTTTGCATTTTTTTTTGCATTTTTTGTGGGGTTTTTTGCATTTTTTTGTGGGTTTTTTTTACATTTTTTTGCATTTTTTTGTATTTTTTTTGCATTTTTTTTGCATTTTTTTTGCATTTTTTTGCATTTTTTTGCATTTTTTGTTTTTTTTTTTACATTTTTTTGTGTTTTTTTTGCATTATTTTGTGGGTTTTCTTGCATTTTTTTGCATTTTTTTGTGTTTTTTTTGCATTTTTTTTGCATTTTTTTTGGTTTTTTTTTGCATTTTTTTTGCATTTTTTTGTGGGGTTTTTTTGCATTTTTTTTGCATTTTTTTTGTGTTTTTTTTGCATTTTTTTTGCATTTTTTGTGGGGTTTTTTGCATTTTTTTGTGGGTTTTTTTTACATTTTTTTTGCACTTTTTTGTGTTTTTTTTTGCATTTTTTTTGCATTTTTTTTGCATTTTTTTTGCATTTTTTTACATTTTTTGTGGGTTTTTTTGCATTTTTTTTGCATTTTTTTTGCATTTTTTTGTGGGTTTTTTTGCATTTTTTTTGCATTTTTTTGCATTTTTTTTACATTTTTTGTGGGGTTTTTTGCATTTTTTTGTGTTTTTTTTGCATTTTTTGTGGGTTTTTTTGCATTTTTGGGGATTTTTTTGTGTTTTTTTTTTTGCATTTTTTTTTGCATTTTTGTGGGGTTTTTTTGCATTTTTTTGTGTTTTTTTTTGCATTTTTTTTGTGGGTTTTTTTGGCATTTTTTTTGCATTTTTTTGTGTTTTTTTTTGCATTTTTTTTGCATTTTTTTGTGGTTTTTTTGCATTTTTTGTGGGTTTTTTTTGCATTTTTTGTGGGTTTTTTTGCATTTTTTTTGCATTTTTTTGTGTTTTTTTTGCATTTTTTTTTTGCATTTTTTGTGGGGTTTTTTGCATTTTTTTGTGGTTTTTTTTACATTTTTTTTGCATTTTTTTTGTGTTTTTTTTTCCATTTTTTGCATTTTTTTTTGCATTTTTTTGCATTTTTTTTGCATTTTTTGCATTTTTTTTGCATTTTTTGTGGGTTTTTTTGCATTTTTTTGTGGGTTTTTTTTGCATTTTTTTTTGCATTTTTTTTGTGTTTTTTTGCATTTTTTTTTTTGCATTTTTTGTGTTTTTTTGCATTTTTTTTTGCATTTTTTTGCATTTTTTTGTGTGTTTTTTTTGCATTTTTTTTGCATTTTTTTTGTTTTTTTTTGCATTTTTTTTGTGTTTTTTTTTGCATTTTTTGTGGGTTTTTTTGCATTTTTTGTGGGGGTTTTTTTTGCATTTTTGTTTTTTTTGCATTTTTTTGTGGGTTTTTTTTTGCATTTTTTTGTGGGGTTTTTTTGCATTTTTTTTGTGTTTTTTTTTGCATTTTTTTTGCATTTTTTTGTGGGTTTTTTTGCATTTTTTGTGGGTTTTTTTGCATTTTTTTTTGCATTTTTTTTGTGTTTTTTTGCATTTTTTTTTTGCATTTTTTGTGTTTTTTTGCATTTTTTTGCATTTTTTTTGCATTTTTTTGCATTTTTTGTGGGTTTTTTTGCATTTTTTTTTGTGTTTTTTTTGCATTTTTTTTGCATTTTTTTGTGTTTTTTTTTGCATTTTTTTTGCATTTTTTTTGCATTTTTTGTGGGTTTTTTAGCATTTTTTTGTGTTTTTTTTGCATTTTTTTGTGGGTTTTTTTTTTGCATTTTTTTGTGGGGTTTTTTTTGCATTTTTTTGTGTTTTTTTTGCATTTTTTTTGCATTTTTTGTGGGTTTTTTTGCATTTTTTTGTGGGTTTTTTTGCATTTTTTTTGCATTTTTTTTGTGTTTTTTTGCATTTTTTTTTTGCATTTTTTGTGTTTTCTTTTGCATTTTTTTTGCATTTTTTTTGCATTTTTTTGCATTTTTTGTGGTTTTTTTTGCATTTTTTTGCATTTTTTTTGGATTTTTTTGTGGGTTTTTTTTGCATTTTTTTTGCATTTTTTTGCATTTTTTTTGCATTTTTTGTGGTTTTTTTTGTGTTTTTTTTGCATTTTTTTGTGGGTTTTTTTGCATTTTTTTTTGCATTTTTTTGCATTTTTTGTGTTTTTTTTGCATTTTTTTGTGTTTTTTTTGCATTTTTTTGTGGGTTTTTTTGCATTTTTTTTGCATTTTTTGTGTTTTTTTTTGCATTTTTTTTTGCATTTTTTTGTGTTTTTTTTTGCATTTTTTGTGGGGTTTTTTTGCATTTTTTTGTGTTTTTTTTGCATTTTTTTTTGCATTTTTTGTGGGGTTTTTTGCATTTTTTGTGGGTTTTTTTTTACATTTTTTTGCATTTTTTTGTATTTTTTTTGCATTTTTTTTGCATTTTTTTTGCATTTTTTTGCATTTTTTTGCATTTTTTGTTTTTTTTTTTTACATTTTTTTGTGTTTTTTTGCATTATTTTGTGGGTTTTCTTGCATTTTTTTGCATTTTTTTGTGTTTTTTTTGCATTTTTTTTGCATTTTTTTTGGTTTTTTTTGCATTTTTTTTGCATTTTTTTGTGGGTTTTTTTGCATTTTTTTTTGCATTTTTTTGTGTTTTTTTTGCATTTTTTTTGCATTTTTTGTGGGGTTTTTTGCATTTTTTTGTGGGTTTTTTTTACATTTTTTTTGCACTTTTTTGTGTTTTTTTTTTGCATTTTTTTTGCATTTTTTTTGCATTTTTTTTGCATTTTTTTACATTTTTTGTGGGTTTTTTGCATTTTTTTTGCATTTTTTTTGCATTTTTTTGTGGGTTTTTTTGCATTTTTTTTGCATTTTTTTTGCATTTTTTTTACATTTTTTGTGGGGTTTTTTGCATTTTTTTGTGTTTTTTTTGCATTTTTTTGTGGGTTTTTTTGCATTTTTGGGGATTTTTTTGTGTTTTTTTTTTTGCATTTTTTTTGCATTTTTTGTGGGTTTTTTTTGCATTTTTTTGTGTTTTTTTTGCATTTTTTTGTGGGGTTTTTTTTTGCATTTTTTTGTGGGGTTTTTTTTGCATTTTTTTTGTGTTTTTTTTGCATTTTTTTTGCATTTTTTGTGGGTTTTTTTGCATTTTTTTGTGGGTTTTTTTGCATTTTTTTTGCATTTTTTTTGTGTTTTTTTGCATTTTTTTTTTTGCATTTTTTGTGTTTTCTTTTGCATTTTTTTTGCATTTTTTTTTGCATTTTTTTGCATTTTTTGTGGTTTTTTTTGCATTTTTTTGCATTTTTTTTGGATTTTTTTGTGGGGTTTTTTTGCATTTTTTTTGCATTTTTTTGCATTTTTTTTGCATTTTTTGTGGTTTTTTTTGTGTTTTTTTTGCATTTTTTTGTGGGTTTTTTTGCATTTTTTTTGCATTTTTTTGCATTTTTTGTGTTTTTTTTGCATTTTTTTGTGTTTTTTTTGCATTTTTTGTGGGGTTTTTTGCATTTTTTTGTGGGTTTTTTTTACATTTTTTTGCATTTTTTTGTATTTTTTTTGCATTTTTTTTTGCATTTTTTTTGCATTTTTTTGCATTTTTTTGCATTTTTTGTTTTTTTTTTTACATTTTTTTGTGTTTTTTTTGCATTATTTTGTGGGTTTTCTTGCATTTTTTTGCATTTTTTTGTGTTTTTTTTGCATTTTTTTTGCATTTTTTTTGGTTTTTTTTGCATTTTTTTTGCATTTTTTTGTGGGTTTTTTTGCATTTTTTTTTGCATTTTTTTGTGTTTTTTTTGCATTTTTTTTGCATTTTTTGTGGGGTTTTTTGCATTTTTTTGTGGGTTTTTTTTACATTTTTTTTGCACTTTTTTGTGTTTTTTTTTGCATTTTTTTTGCATTTTTTTTGCATTTTTTTTGCATTTTTTTACATTTTTTGTGGGTTTTTTGCATTTTTTTTGCATTTTTTTTGCATTTTTTTGTGGGTTTTTTTGCATTTTTTTTGCATTTTTTTTGCATTTTTTTTACATTTTTTGTGGGGTTTTTTGCATTTTTTTGTGTTTTTTTTGCATTTTTTTGTGGGTTTTTTTGCATTTTTGGGGATTTTTTTGTGTTTTTTTTTTTGCATTTTTTTTGCATTTTTTGTGGGTTTTTTTGCATTTTTTTGTGTTTTTTTTGCATTTTTTTGTGGGTTTTTTTGCATTTTTTTTGCATTTTTTTGTGTTTTTTTTTGCATTTTTTTTGCATTTTTTTGTGGTTTTTTTGCATTTTTTGTGGGTTTTTTTTGCATTTTTTGTGGGTTTTTTTGCATTTTTTTTGCATTTTTTTGTGTTTTTTTTGCATTTTTTTTTTGCATTTTTTGTGGGGTTTTTTGCATTTTTTTGTGGTTTTTTTTTACATTTTTTTTGCATTTTTTTGTGTTTTTTTCCATTTTTTTGCATTTTTTTTGCATTTTTTTGCATTTTTTTTGCATTTTTTTTTTTTTTTTTTTACATTTTTTTGTGTTTTTTTTTTGCATTATTTTGTGGGTTTTTTTGCATTTTTTTTTGCATTTTTTTGCATTTTTTGTGGTTTTTTTTGCATTTTTTTGTGTTTTTTTTGTGTTTTTTTTGCATTTTTTTGTGGGTTTTTTTGCATTTTTTTTTGCATTTTTTTGCATTTTTTGTGTTTTTTTTTGCATTTTTTTGTGTTTTTTTGCATTTTTTTGTGGGTTTTTTTGCATTTTTTTGCATTTTTTTTTGCATTTTTTGTGTTTTTTTTTGCATTTTTTTGTTGCATTTTTTTGTGTTTTTTTTGCATTTTTTGTGGGGGTTTTTTGCATTTTTTTTGTGTTTTTTTTGCATTTTTTTGTGGGTTTTTTTGCATTTTTTTTGCATTTTTTTTGCATTTTTTTTGTTTTTTTTGCATTTTTTTTGCATTTTTTTTTGCATTTTTTGTGGGTTTTTTTGCATTTTTTGTGGGTTTTTTTTTTGCATTTTTTTGTGGGATTTTTTTTGCATTTTTTTTGTGTTTTTTTTGCATTTTTTTTGCATTTTTTGTGGGTTTTTTTGCATTTTTTTGTGGGTTTTTTTGCATTTTTTTTTGCATTTTTTTTGTGTTTTTTTGCATTTTTTTTTGCATTTTTTGTGTTTTTTTTGCATTTTTTTTGCATTTTTTTTTGCATTTTTTTGCATTTTTTGTGGGTTTTTTTGCATTTTTTTGTGTTTTTTTTGCATTTTTTTTGCATTTTTTTGTGTTTTTTTTTGCATTTTTTTTGCATTTTTTGTGGGTTTTTTAGCATTTTTTTGTGTTTTTTTTTGCATTTTTTTGTGGGGTTTTTTTTGCATTTTTTTTGTGGGGTTTTTTTTGCATTTTTTTTGTGTTTTTTTTGCATTTTTTTGTGGGTTTTTTTGCATTTTTTTTGCATTTTTTTGCATTTTTTGTGTTTTTTTTGCATTTTTTTGTGTTTTTTTTGCATTTTTTTTTTGGGTTTTTTTGCATTTTTTTTGCATTTTTTGTGTTTTTTTTTGCATTTTTTTTTGCATTTTTTTGTGTTTTTTTTGCATTTTTTGTGGGGTTTTTTTGCATTTTTTTGTGTTTTTTTTGCATTTTTTTTTGCATTTTTTGTGGGGTTTTTTGCATTTTTTGTGGGTTTTTTTTTACATTTTTTTGCATTTTTTTGTATTTTTTTTGCATTTTTTTTGCATTTTTTTTGCATTTTTTTGCATTTTTTTGCATTTTTTGTTTTTTTTTTTTACATTTTTTTGTGTTTTTTTGCATTATTTTGTGGGTTTTCTTGCATTTTTTTGCATTTTTTTGTGTTTTTTTTGCATTTTTTTTGCATTTTTTTTGGTTTTTTTTGCATTTTTTTTGCATTTTTTTGTGGGTTTTTTTGCATTTTTTTTTTGCATTTTTTTGTGTTTTTTTTGCATTTTTTTTGCATTTTTTGTGGGGTTTTTTGCATTTTTTTGTGGGTTTTTTTTACATTTTTTTTGCACTTTTTTGTGTTTTTTTTTTGCATTTTTTTTGCATTTTTTTTGCATTTTTTTTGCATTTTTTTACATTTTTTGTGGGTTTTTTGCATTTTTTTTGCATTTTTTTTGCATTTTTTTGTGGGTTTTTTTGCATTTTTTTTGCATTTTTTTTGCATTTTTTTTACATTTTTTGTGGGGTTTTTTGCATTTTTTTGTGTTTTTTTTGCATTTTTTTGTGGGTTTTTTTGCATTTTTGGGGATTTTTTTGTGTTTTTTTTTTTGCATTTTTTTTGCATTTTTTGTGGGTTTTTTTTGCATTTTTTTGTGTTTTTTTTGCATTTTTTTGTGGGGTTTTTTTTTGCATTTTTTTGTGGGGTTTTTTTTGCATTTTTTTTGTGTTTTTTTTGCATTTTTTTTGCATTTTTTGTGGGTTTTTTTGCATTTTTTTGTGGGTTTTTTTGCATTTTTTTTGCATTTTTTTTGTGTTTTTTTGCATTTTTTTTTTTGCATTTTTTGTGTTTTCTTTTGCATTTTTTTGCATTTTTTTTTGCATTTTTTTGCATTTTTTGTGGTTTTTTTTGCATTTTTTTGCATTTTTTTTGGATTTTTTTGTGGGGTTTTTTTGCATTTTTTTTGCATTTTTTTGCATTTTTTTTGCATTTTTTTGCATTTTTTTTGCATTTTTTGTGGGTTTTTTTGCATTTTTTGTGGGGTTTTTTTTGCATTTTTTTTGCATTTTTTTGTGGGATTTTTTTTGCATTTTTTTTGTGTTTTTTTGCATTTTTTTTGCATTTTTTGTGGGTTTTTTTGCATTTTTTTGTGGGTTTTTTTGCATTTTTTTTGCATTTTTTTTGTGTTTTTTTGCATTTTTTTTTTGCATTTTTTGTGTTTTTTTTGCATTTTTTTTGCATTTTTTTTGCATTTTTTTGCATTTTTTGTGGGTTTTTTTGCATTTTTTTGTGTTTTTTTTGCATTTTTTTGCATTTTTTTTGCATTTTTTTGTGGGTTTTTTAGCATTTTTTTGTGTTTTTTTTGCATTTTTTTGTGGGGTTTTTTTTTGCATTTTTTTGTGGGGTTTTTTTTGCATTTTTTTTGTGTTTTTTTTGCATTTTTTTGCATTTTTTTGTGGGTTTTTTTGCATTTTTTTTGCATTTTTTTTGTGTTTTTTTGCATTTTTTTTTTGCATTTTTTGTGTTTTTTTTGCATTTTTTTTGCATTTTTTTTGCATTTTTTTGCATTTTTTGTGGGTTTTTTTGCATTTTTTTGTGTTTTTTTTGCATTTTTTTTGCATTTTTTTTGCATTTTTTGTGGGTTTTTTTAGCATTTTTTTGTGTTTTTTTTGCATTTTTTTGTGGGTTTTTTTTTTGCATTTTTTTGTGGGGTTTTTTTTGCATTTTTTTTGTGGGGTTTTTTTTGCATTTTTTTTGCATTTTTTGTGGGTTTTTTTGCATTTTTTTGTGGGTTTTTTTCCATTTTTTTTGCATTTTTTTTGTGTTTTTTTGCATTTTTTTTTTGCATTTTTTGTGTTTTCTTTTGCATTTTTTTTGCATTTTTTTGCATTTTTTTTTGCATTTTTTTGTGTTTTTTTTGCATTTTTTGTGGGTTTTTTTTGCATTTTTTTTGTGTTTTTTTTGCATTTTTTTGTGGGTTTTTTTGCATTTTTTTGTGTTTTTTTTTGCATTTTTTGTGGGGTTTTTCGCATTTTTTTGTGGGTTTTTTTTTACATTTTTTTGCATTTTTTTGTATTTTTTTTGCATTTTTTTTGCATTTTTTTTGCATTTTTTTGCATTTTTTTGCATTTTTTGTTTTTTTTTTTACATTTTTTTGTGTTTTTTTTTGCATTATTTTGTGGGTTTTCTTGCATTTTTTTGCATTTTTTTGTGTTTTTTTTGCATTTTTTTTGCATTTTTTTTGTTTTTTTTGCATTTTTTTTGCATTTTTTTTGCATTTTTTGTGGTTTTTTTTGCATTTTTTATGGGGTTTTTTGCATTTTTTTTTTGCATTTTTTTGTGGGTTTTTTTGCATTTTTTTTTTGCATTTTTTGTGTTTTTTTTGCATTTTTTTTGCATTTTTTTTGCATTTTTTTGCATTTTTTGTGGGTTTTTTTGCATTTTTTTGTGTTTTTTTTGCATTTTTTTTGCATTTTTTTTGCATTTTTTGTGGGTTTTTTAGCATTTTTTTGTGTTTTTTTTGCATTTTTTTGTGGGTTTTTTTTTTGCATTTTTTTGTGGGGTTTTTTTTGCATTTTTTTTGTGTTTTTTTTGCATTTTTTTTGCATTTTTTGTGGGTTTTTTTGCATTTTTTTGTGGGTTTTTTTCCATTTTTTTTGCATTTTTTTTGTGTTTTTTTGCATTTTTTTTTTGCATTTTTTGTGTTTTCTTTTGCATTTTTTTTGCATTTTTTTGCATTTTTTTTTGCATTTTTTTGTGTTTTTTTTGCATTTTTTGTGGGTTTTTTTTGCATTTTTTTTGTGTTTTTTTTGCATTTTTTTGTGGGTTTTTTTGCATTTTTTTGTGTTTTTTTTTGCATTTTTTGTGGGGTTTTTCGCATTTTTTTGTGGGTTTTTTTTTACATTTTTTTGCATTTTTTTGTATTTTTTTTGCATTTTTTTTGCATTTTTTTTGCATTTTTTTGCATTTTTTTGCATTTTTTGTTTTTTTTTTTACATTTTTTTGTGTTTTTTTTGCATTATTTTGTGGGTTTTCTTGCATTTTTTTGCATTTTTTTGTGTTTTTTTTGCATTTTTTTTGCATTTTTTTTGTTTTTTTTGCATTTTTTTTGCATTTTTTTTGCATTTTTTGTGGGTTTTTTTGCATTTTTTGTGGGGTTTTTTGCATTTTTTTTTTGCATTTTTTTGTGGGTTTTTTGTATTTTTTTTGCATTTTTTTTGCATTTTTTTTGCATTTTTTTGCATTTTTTTGCATTTTTTTGCATTTTTTTTTACATTTTTTTGTGTTTTTTTTTGCATTATTTTGTGGGTTTTCTTGCATTTTTTTGCATTTTTTTGTGTTTTTTTTGCATTTTTTTTGCATTTTTTTTGCATTTTTTTTGTGTTTTTTTGCATTTTTTTTTTGCATTTTTTGTGTTTTCTTTTGCATTTTTTTTGCATTTTTTTTGCATTTTTTTGCATTTTTTTTTGCATTTTTTTGTGTTTTTTTTGCATTTTTTGTGGGGTTTTTTTGCATTTTTTTTGTGTTTTTTTTGCATTTTTTTGTGGGTTTTTTTGCATTTTTTTGTGTTTTTTTTGCATTTTTTGTGGGGTTTTTTGCATTTTTTTGTGGGTTTTTTTTTACATTTTTTTGCATTTTTTTGTATTTTTTTTGCATTTTTGTTGCATTTTTTTTGCATTTTTTTGCATTTTTTTGCATTTTTTGTTTTTTTTTTACATTTTTTTGTGTTTTTTTTGCATTATTTTGTGGGTTTTCTTGCATTTTTTTGCATTTTTTTGTGTTTTTTTTGCATTTTTTTTGCATTTTTTTTGTTTTTTTTGCATTTTTTTTGCATTTTTTTTTGCATTTTTTGTGGGTTTTTTTTGCATTTTTTGTGTTTTTTGTGTTTTTTTTGCATTTTTTTTGCATTTTTTTTGCATTTTTTTGCATTTTTTGTGGGTTTTTTTGCATTTTTTTGTGTTTTTTTTGCATTTTTTTTGCATTTTTTTTGCATTTTTTGTGGGTTTTTTAGCATTTTTTTGTGTTTTTTTTGCATTTTTTTGTGGGTTTTTTTTTTGCATTTTTTTGTGGGGTTTTTTTTTGCATTTTTTTTGTGTTTTTTTTGCATTTTTTTGCATTTTTTGTGGGTTTTTTTGCATTTTTTTGTGGGTTTTTTTCCATTTTTTTTGCATTTTTTTTGTGTTTTTTTGCATTTTTTTTTTGCATTTTTTGTGTTTTTTTTGCATTTTTTGTGGGGTTTTTTTGCATTTTTTTTGTGTTTTTTTTGCATTTTTTTGTGGGTTTTTTTGCATTTTTTTGTGTTTTTTTTTGCATTTTTTGTGGGGTTTTTCACATTTTTTTGTGGGTTTTTTTTACATTTTTTTGCATTTTTTTGTATTTTTTTTGCATTTTTTTTGCATTTTTTTTGCATTTTTTTGCATTTTTTTGCATTTTTTGTTTTTTTTTTTACATTTTTTTGTGTTTTTTTTGCATTATTTTGTGGGTTTTCTTGCATTTTTTTGCATTTTTTTGTGTTTTTTTTGCATTTTTTTTGCATTTTTTTTGTTTTTTTTGCATTTTTTTTGCATTTTTTTTGCATTTTTTGTGAGTTTTTTTGCATTTTTTGTGGGGTTTTTTGCATTTTTTTTTTGCATTTTTTTGTGGGTTTTTTGTATTTTTTTTGCATTTTTTTTGCATTTTTTTTGCATTTTTTTGCATTTTTTTGCATTTTTTTTTTTTTTTTTTACATTTTTTTGTGTTTTTTTTTGCATTATTTTGTGGGTTTTCTTGCATTTTTTTGCATTTTTTTGTGTTTTTTTTGCATTTTTTTTGCATTTTTTTTGCATTTTTTTGTGTTTTTTTGCATTTTTTTTTTGCATTTTTTGTTTTCTTTTGCATTTTTTTTGCATTTTTTTTGCATTTTTTTGCATTTTTTTTTGCATTTTTTTGTGTTTTTTTTGCATTTTTTGTGGGGTTTTTTTGCATTTTTTTTGTGTTTTTTTTGCATTTTTTTGTGGGTTTTTTTGCATTTTTTTGTATTTTTTTTGCATTTTTGTTGCATTTTTTTTGCATTTTTTTGCATTTTTTTGCATTTTTTGTTTTTTTTTTTACATATTTTTGTGTTTTTTTTGCATTATTTTGTGGGTTTTCTTGCATTTTTTTGCATTTTTTTGTGTTTTTTTTGCATTTTTTTTGCATTTTTTTTGTTTTTTTTGCATTTTTTTTGCATTTTTTTTTGCATTTTTTGTGGGGTTTTTTTGCATTTTTTGTGTTTTTTGTGTTTTTTTTGCATTTTTTTTGCATTTTTTTTGCATTTTTTTTGCATTTTTTTGTGTTTTTTTTTGCATTTTTTTTGCATTTTTTGTGGGTTTTTTAGCATTTTTTTGTGTTTTTTTTGCATTTTTTTGTGGGGTTTTTTTTGCATTTTTTTTGTGGGGTTTTTTTTGCATTTTTTTTTGTGTTTTTTTTGCATTTTTTTTGCATTTTTTGTGGGTTTTTTTGCATTTTTTTTTTTTTTTTTTTTGCATTTTTTTGCATTTTTTTTGTGTTTTTTTGCATTTTTTTTTTGCATTTTTTGTGTTTTCTTTTGCATTTTTTTTGCATTTTTTTTGCATTTTTTTGCATTTTTTTTTGCATTTTTTTGTGTTTTTTTTGCATTTTTTTGTGGGGTTTTTTTGCATTTTTTTTGTGTTTTTTTTTGCATTTTTTGTGGGTTTTTTTGCATTTTTTGTGGGGTTTTTTTTGCATTTTTTTTGCATTTTTTTGTGGGATTTTTTTTGCATTTTTTTTGTGTTTTTTTTGCATTTTTTTTGCATTTTTTGTGGGTTTTTTTGCATTTTTTTGTGGGTTTTTTTGCATTTTTTTTGCATTTTTTTTGTGTTTTTTTGCATTTTTTTTTTGCATTTTTTGTGTTTTTTTTGCATTTTTTTTGCATTTTTTTTGCATTTTTTTGCATTTTTTGTGGGTTTTTTTGCATTTTTTTGTGTTTTTTTTGCATTTTTTTGCATTTTTTTTGCATTTTTTGTGGGTTTTTTAGCATTTTTTTGTGTTTTTTTTGCATTTTTTTGTGGGGTTTTTTTTTGCATTTTTTTGTGGGGTTTTTTTTGCATTTTTTTTGTGTTTTTTTTGCATTTTTTTTGCATTTTTTTGTGGGTTTTTTTGCATTTTTTTTGCATTTTTTTTGTGTTTTTTTGCATTTTTTTTTTGCATTTTTTGTGTTTTTTTTGCATTTTTTTTGCATTTTTTTTGCATTTTTTTGCATTTTTTGTGGGTTTTTTTGCATTTTTTTGTGTTTTTTTGCATTTTTTTTGCATTTTTTTTGCATTTTTTGTGGGTTTTTTTAGCATTTTTTTGTGTTTTTTTTGCATTTTTTTGTGGGTTTTTTTTTTGCATTTTTTTGTGGGGTTTTTTTTGCATTTTTTTTGTGGGGTTTTTTTTGCATTTTTTTTGCATTTTTTGTGGGTTTTTTTGCATTTTTTTGTGGGTTTTTTTCCATTTTTTTTGCATTTTTTTTGTGTTTTTTTGCATTTTTTTTTTGCATTTTTTTGTGTTTTCTTTTGCATTTTTTTTGCATTTTTTTGCATTTTTTTTTGCATTTTTTTGTGTTTTTTTTGCATTTTTTGTGGGTTTTTTTTGCATTTTTTTGTGTTTTTTTTGCATTTTTTTGTGGGTTTTTTTGCATTTTTTTGTGTTTTTTTTTGCATTTTTTGTGGGGTTTTTCGCATTTTTTTGTGGGTTTTTTTTACATTTTTTTGCATTTTTTTGTATTTTTTTTGCATTTTTTTTGCATTTTTTTTGCATTTTTTTGCATTTTTTTGCATTTTTTGTTTTTTTTTTTACATTTTTTTGTGTTTTTTTTTGCATTATTTTGTGGGTTTTCTTGCATTTTTTTGCATTTTTTTGTGTTTTTTTTGCATTTTTTTTGCATTTTTTTTGTTTTTTTTGCATTTTTTTTGCATTTTTTTTGCATTTTTTGTGGTTTTTTTTGCATTTTTTGTGGGGTTTTTTGCATTTTTTTTTTGCATTTTTTTGTGGGTTTTTTTGCATTTTTTTTTTGCATTTTTTGTGTTTTTTTTGCATTTTTTTTGCATTTTTTTTGCATTTTTTTGCATTTTTTGTGGGTTTTTTTGCATTTTTTTGCATTTTTTTTGCATTTTTTTTGCATTTTTTTTGCATTTTTTTTGCATTTTTTGTGGGTTTTTTAGCATTTTTTTGTGTTTTTTTTGCATTTTTTTGTGGGTTTTTTTTTTGCATTTTTTTGTGGGGTTTTTTTTGCATTTTTTTTGTGTTTTTTTTGCATTTTTTTTGCATTTTTTGTGGGTTTTTTTGCATTTTTTTGTGGGTTTTTTTCCATTTTTTTTGCATTTTTTTTGTGTTTTTTTGCATTTTTTTTTTGCATTTTTTGTGTTTTCTTTTGCATTTTTTTTGCATTTTTTTGCATTTTTTTTTGCATTTTTTTGTGTTTTTTTTGCATTTTTTGTGGGTTTTTTTTGCATTTTTTTTGTGTTTTTTTTGCATTTTTTTGTGGGTTTTTTTGCATTTTTTTGTGTTTTTTTTTGCATTTTTTGTGGGGTTTTTCGCATTTTTTTGTGGGTTTTTTTTACATTTTTTTGCATTTTTTTGTATTTTTTTTGCATTTTTTTTGCATTTTTTTTGCATTTTTTTGCATTTTTTTGCATTTTTTGTTTTTTTTTTTACATTTTTTTGTGTTTTTTTTTGCATTATTTTGTGGGTTTTCTTGCATTTTTTTTGCATTTTTTTGTGTTTTTTTTGCATTTTTTTTGCATTTTTTTTGTTTTTTTTGCATTTTTTTTGCATTTTTTTTGCATTTTTTGTGGTTTTTTTTGCATTTTTTGTGGGGTTTTTTGCATTTTTTTTTTGCATTTTTTTGTGGGTTTTTTTGCATTTTTTTTTTGCATTTTTTGTGTTTTTTTTGCATTTTTTTTGCATTTTTTTTGCATTTTTTTGCATTTTTTGTGGGTTTTTTTGCATTTTTTTGTGTTTTTTTTGCATTTTTTTTGCATTTTTTTTGCATTTTTTGTGGGTTTTTTAGCATTTTTTTGTGTTTTTTTTGCATTTTTTTGTGGGGTTTTTTTTGCATTTTTTTTGTGTTTTTTTTGCATTTTTTTTGCATTTTTTGTGGGTTTTTTTGCATTTTTTTGTGGGTTTTTTTCCATTTTTTTTGCATTTTTTTTGTGTTTTTTTGCATTTTTTTTTTGCATTTTTTTGTGTTTTCTTTTGCATTTTTTTTGCATTTTTTTGCATTTTTTTTTGCATTTTTTTGTGTTTTTTTTGCATTTTTTGTGGGTTTTTTTTGCATTTTTTTTGTTTTTTTTGCATTTTTTTGTGGGTTTTTTTGCATTTTTTTGTGTTTTTTTTTGCATTTTTTGTGGGGTTTTTCGCATTTTTTTGTGGGTTTTTTTTACATTTTTTTGCATTTTTTTGTATTTTTTTTGCATTTTTTTTGCATTTTTTTTGCATTTTTTTGCATTTTTTTGCATTTTTTGTTTTTTTTTTTACATTTTTTTGTGTTTTTTTTGCATTATTTTGTGGGTTTTCTTGCATTTTTTTGCATTTTTTTGTGTTTTTTTTGCATTTTTTTTGCATTTTTTTTGTTTTTTTTGCATTTTTTTTGCATTTTTTTTGCATTTTTTGTGGGTTTTTTTGCATTTTTTGTGGGGTTTTTTGCATTTTTTTTTTGCATTTTTTTGTGGGTTTTTTGTATTTTTTTTGCATTTTTTTTGCATTTTTTTTGCATTTTTTTGCATTTTTTTGCATTTTTTTTTTTTTTTTTTACATTTTTTTGTGTTTTTTTTTGCATTATTTTGTGGGTTTTCTTGCATTTTTTTGCATTTTTTTGTGTTTTTTTTGCATTTTTTTTGCATTTTTTTTGCATTTTTTTTGTGTTTTTTTGCATTTTTTTTTTTGCATTTTTTGTGTTTTCTTTTGCATTTTTTTTGCATTTTTTTTGCATTTTTTTGCATTTTTTTTTGCATTTTTTTGTGTTTTTTTTGCATTTTTTGTGGGGTTTTTTTGCATTTTTTTTGTGTTTTTTTTGCATTTTTTTGTGGGTTTTTTTGCATTTTTTTGTGTTTTTTTTGCATTTTTTGTGGGGTTTTTTGCATTTTTTTGTGGGTTTTTTTTTACATTTTTTTGCATTTTTTTGTATTTTTTTTGCATTTTTGTTGCATTTTTTTTGCATTTTTTTGCATTTTTTTGCATTTTTTGTTTTTTTTTTTACATTTTTTTGTGTTTTTTTTGCATTATTTTGTGGGTTTTCTTGCATTTTTTTGCATTTTTTTGTGTTTTTTTTGCATTTTTTTTGCATTTTTTTTGTTTTTTTTGCATTTTTTTTGCATTTTTTTTTGCATTTTTTGTGGGTTTTTTTGCATTTTTTTGTGTTTTTTTTGCATTTTTTTTGCATTTTTTTTGCATTTTTTGTGGGTTTTTTTGCATTTTTTGTGGGTTTTTTTTGCATTTTTTGTGTTTTTTGTGTTTTTTTTGCATTTTTTTTGCATTTTTTTTGCATTTTTTTGCATTTTTTGTGGGTTTTTTTGCATTTTTTTGTGTTTTTTTTGCATTTTTTTTGCATTTTTTTTGCATTTTTTGTGGGTTTTTTAGCATTTTTTTGTGTTTTTTTTGCATTTTTTTGTGGGTTTTTTTTTTGCATTTTTTTGTGGGGTTTTTTTTGCATTTTTTTTGTGTTTTTTTTGCATTTTTTTGCATTTTTTGTGGGTTTTTTTGCATTTTTTTGTGGGTTTTTTTCCATTTTTTTTGCATTTTTTTTGTGTTTTTTTGCATTTTTTTTTTGCATTTTTTGTGTTTTCTTTTGCATTTTTTTTGCATTTTTTTGCATTTTTTTTTGCATTTTTTTGTGTTTTTTTTGCATTTTTTGTGGGTTTTTTTTGCATTTTTTTTGTGTTTTTTTTGCATTTTTTTGTGGGTTTTTTTGCATTTTTTTGTGTTTTTTTTTGCATTTTTTGTGGGGTTTTTCGCATTTTTTTGTGGGTTTTTTTTACATTTTTTTGCATTTTTTTGTATTTTTTTTGCATTTTTTTTGCATTTTTTTTGCATTTTTTTGCATTTTTTTGCATTTTTTGTTTTTTTTTTTACATTTTTTTGTGTTTTTTTTGCATTATTTTGTGGGTTTTCTTGCATTTTTTTGCATTTTTTTGTGTTTTTTTTGCATTTTTTTTGCATTTTTTTTGTTTTTTTTGCATTTTTTTTGCATTTTTTTTGCATTTTTTGTGGGTTTTTTTGCATTTTTTGTGGGGTTTTTTGCATTTTTTTTTTGCATTTTTTTGTGGGTTTTTTGTATTTTTTTTGCATTTTTTTTGCATTTTTTTTGCATTTTTTTGCATTTTTTTGCATTTTTTTTTTTTTTTTTTACATTTTTTTGTGTTTTTTTTTGCATTATTTTGTGGGTTTTCTTGCATTTTTTTGCATTTTTTTGTGTTTTTTTTGCATTTTTTTTGCATTTTTTTTGCATTTTTTTTGTGTTTTTTTGCATTTTTTTTTTGCATTTTTTGTGTTTTCTTTTGCATTTTTTTTGCATTTTTTTTGCATTTTTTTGCATTTTTTTTTGCATTTTTTTGTGTTTTTTTTGCATTTTTTGTGGGGTTTTTTTGCATTTTTTTTGTGTTTTTTTTGCATTTTTTTGTGGGTTTTTTTGCATTTTTTTGTG
Organism: Zingel zingel; assembly: GCA_023566125.1. Classification (NCBI taxonomy): domain Eukaryota; kingdom Metazoa; phylum Chordata; class Actinopteri; order Perciformes; family Percidae; genus Zingel; species Zingel zingel. The sequence goes on from JAKRKW010000148.1 coordinate 33,976, forward strand.
TTTTTTTTGCATTTTTTGTGGGGTTTTTTGCATTTTTTTGTGGGTTTTTTTTTACATTTTTTTGCATTTTTTTGTATTTTTTTTGCATTTTTGTTGCATTTTTTTTGCATTTTTTTGCATTTTTTTTGCATTTTTTGTTTTTTTTTTACATTTTTTTGTGTTTTTTTTGCATTATTTTGTGGGTTTTCTTGCATTTTTTTGCATTTTTTTGTGTTTTTTTTGCATTTTTTTTGCATTTTTTTTGGTTTTTTTGCATTTTTTTTGCATTTTTTTTTGCATTTTTTGTGGGTTTTTTTTGCATTTTTTGTGGGGTTTTTTGCATTTCTTTTTTGCATTTTTTTGTGGGTTTTTTGTATTTTTTTTGCATTTTTTTTGCATTTTTTTTGCATTTTTTTGCATTTTTTTGCATTTTTTGTTTTTTTTTTTTACATTTTTTTGTGTTTTTTTGCATTATTTTGTGGGTTTTCTTGCATTTTTTTGCATTTTTTTGTGTTTTTTTTGCATTTTTTTTGCATTTTTTTTGTTTTTTTTGCATTTTTTTTGCATTTTTTTTTGCATTTTTTGTGGGTTTTTTTGCATTTTTTGTGGGGTTTTTTTGCATTTTTTTTTGCATTTTTTTGTGGGGTTTTTTTTGCATTTTTTTGTGGGTTTTTTTGCATTTTTTTTGCATTTTTTTTGTGTTTTTTTGCATTTTTTTTTTGCATTTTTTGTGTTTTCTTTTGCATTTTTTTGCATTTTTTTTGCATTTTTTTGCATTTTTTGTGGGTTTTTTTTGCATTTTTTGTGTTTTTTTTGCATTTTTTTGTGGTTTTTTTTTGCATTTTTTTTTGCATTTTTTTGCATTTTTTTTGCATTTTTTTGCATTTTTTTTGCATTTTTTGTGTTTTTTTTGCATTTTTTTGTGGGTTTTTTTGCATTTTTTTGTGTTTTTTTTTGCATTTTTTTTTGCATTTTTTGTGGGTTTTTTTGAATTTTTTTTGCATTTTTTTGTGTTTTTTTTTGCATTTTTTTTGCATTTTTTTTGCATTTTTTGTGGGTTTTTTAGCATTTTTTTGGGATTTTTTGTGTTTTTTTTTGCATTTTTTGTGTTTTTTTTTGCATTTTTTTTTGCATTTTTTTTGCATTTTTTGTGGGGGTTTTTTGCATTTTTTTTGCATTTTTTTGTGGGTTATTTTACATTTTTTTTGCATTTTTTTGCATTTTTTTTTGCATTTTTTGTGTTTTTTTTTGCATTTTTTTGTGTTTTTTTGCATTTTTTTTGTGTGTTTTTTTGCATTTTTTTTGCATTTTTTTTGCATTTTTTGTCTTTTTTTTTTGCATTTTTTTGTGTTTTTTTTGCATTTTTTGCATTTTTTTTGCATTTTTTTTTTGCATTTTTTGTGGGTTTTGCATTTTTTTTGCATTTTTTTTGTGTTTTTTTGCATTTTTTTGCATTTTTTGCATTTTTTTTGCATTTTTTTTGCATTTTTTTTGCATTTTTTTTGCATTTTTTGTGGGTTTTTTGCATTTTTTTGTGTTTTTTTTGCATTTTTTGTGGGGTTTTTTGCATTTTTTTGTGCGTTTTTTTTGCATTTTTTTGCATTTTTTTTGTGTTTTTTGCATTTTTTGTGGGTTTTTTTTTGCATTTTTTGTGGTTTTTTTTGCATTTTTTGTGGGGTTTTTTTTGCATTTTTTTTTTGCATTTTTTTGTGGGGGTTTTTTTGCATTTTTTTGTGGGTTTTTTTGCATTTTTTTTGCATTTTTTTTTGTGTTTTTTTGCATTTTTTTTTTGCATTTTATGTGTTTTCTTTTGCATTTTTTTGCATTTTTTTGCATTTTTTGTGGGTTTTTTTGCATTTTTTGTGTTTTTTTTGCATTTTTTTGTGGGTTTTTTTTGCATTTTTTTTGCATTTTTTTTTGCATTTTTTTGCATTTTTTTGCATTTTTTTGCATTTTTTTTGCATTTTTTGTGTTTTTTTTGCATTTTTTTTGCATTTTTTTTGCATTTTTTTTGCATTTTTTGTGGGTTTTTTAGCATTTTTTTGTGTTTTTTTGCATTTTTTTGTGGGGTTTTTTGCATTTTTTTGGGATTTTTTTGTGTTTTTTTTTGCATTTTTTGTGTTTTTTTTTGCATTTTTTTTTGCATTTTTATTGCATTTTTTGTGGGGGTTTTTTGCATTTTTTTTGCATTTTTTTGTGGGTTATTTTACATTTTTTTTGCTTTTTTTTGCATTTTTTTGTGTTTTTTTGCATTTTTTTGTGTGTTTTTTTGCATTTTTTTTGCATTTTTTTTGCATTTTTTGTGTTTTTTTTTGCATTTTTTTGTGTTTTTTTTGCATTTTTTGCATTTTTTTTGCATTTTTTTTTTGCATTTTTTGTGGGGTTTTTTGCATTTTTTTTGTGTTTTTTTGCATTTTTTTGCATTTTTTGCATTTTTTTGCATTTTTTTGCATTTTTTTTGCATTTTTTTGTGGTTTTTTTGCATTTTTTTTTTGCATTTTTTGTGGGGTTTTTTGCATTTTTTTTGTGGTTTTTTTTTTACATTTTTTTTGCATTTCTTTTGCATTTTTTTGCATTTTTTTTGCATTTTTTGTGGTTTTTTTGCATTTTTTTGTTTTTTTTGCATTTTTTGTGGGGTTTTTTGCATTTTTTTGTGGGTTTTTTTGCATTTTTTTTGCATTTTTTTGTGTTTTTTTTGCATTTTTTTTTTGCATTTTTTGTGTGGTTTTTTTACATTTTTTTTGCATTTTTTATGTTTTTTTTTGCATTTTTTGTGGGTTTTTTTGCATTTTTTTGCATTTTTTTTGCATTTTTTTTGCATTTTTTTGTGTTTTTTTTGCATTTTTTTTTGCATTTTTTTGTGTTTTTTTTGCATTTTTTGTGGGTTTTTTTGCATTTTTTTGTGGGTTTTTTTTTGCATTTTTTTGTGTTTTTTTGCATATTTTTTTGCATTTTTTTTGCATTTTTTTTTGCATTTTTTGTGGGTTTTTTTGCATTTTTTTTGTGTTTTTTTTGCATTTTTTTGTGTTTTTTTGCATTTTTTTGTGGGTTTTTTTGCATTTTTTTTTGCATTTTTTTGTGTTTTTTTTGCATTTTTTTTTTGCATTTTTTGTGGGGTTTTTTTCCATTTTTTTTGCATTTTTTTGTGTTTTTTTTTTCATTTTTTTGCATTTTTTTTTCATTTTTTTGCATTTTTTTTGCATTTTTTGTTTTTTTTTACATTTTTTTGTGTTTTTTTTGCATTATTTTGTGGGTTTTCTTGCATTTTTTTGCATTTTTTTGTGTTTTTTTTGCATTTTTTTTGCATTTTTTTTGCATTTTTTTTGCATTTTTTGTGGGTTTTTTTGCATTTTTTTGTGTTTTTTTTGCATTTTTTTGTGGGTTTTTTTTGCATTTTTTTTGGATTTTTCAGTGTTTTTTTTTGCATTTTTTTTGCATTTTTTGTGGGTTTTTTTGCATTTTTTTTTGCATTTTTTGTGGTTTTTTTTGCATTTTTTTGTTTTTTTTTTGCATTTTTTGTGTTTTTTTTTTGCATTTTTTTTGCATTTTTTTTTGCATTTTTTTTTGCATTTTTTGTGGGTTTTTTTGCATTTTTTTTTGCATTTTTTTTTTGCATTTTTTGTGGGTTTTTATGCATTTTTTTGTGGGTTTTTATACATTTTTTTTGTGTTTTTTTTTTTTGCATTTTTTTGCATTTTTTTGCATTTTTTTTGCATTTTTTGTGTTTTTTTTTGCATTTTTTTGTGTTTTTTTTGCATTTTTTTGTGGGTTTTTTTTGCATTTTTTTGCATTTTTTTGTGTTTTTTTTGCATTTTTTTTGCATTTTTTGTGGGTTTTTTTGAATTTTTTTTGCATTTTTTTGTGGTTTTTTTTGCATTTTTTTATTGGATTTTTTGTGTTTTCTTTTGCATTTTTTTTGCATTTTTTTTGCATTTTTTTGCATTTTTTGTGGGTTTTTTTGCATTTTTTTGTGTTTTTTTTTGCATTTTTTTGTGGGTTTTTTTTGCATTTTTTTTGCATTTTTTTGCATTTTTTTTGCATTTTTTGTGGTTTTTTTTGCATTTTTTTTGCATTTTTTTTGCATTTTTTGTGAGTTTTTTAGCATTTTTTTGTGGTTTTTTTGCATTTTTTTGTGGGTTTTTTTGCATTTTTTTGGGATTTTTTTGTGTTTTTTTTTGCATTTTTTGTGTTTTTTTTTGCATTTTTTTTTGCATTTTTTTTGCATTTTTTGTGGGGTTTTTTTGCATTTTTTTTGCATTTTTTTGTGGGTTATTTTACATTTTTTTTGCATTTTTTTGCATTTTTTTTGCATTTTTTGTGTTTTTTTTTGCATTTTTTTGTGTTTTTTTGCATTTTTTTTGTGTGTTTTTTTGCATTTTTTTTGCATTTTTTTGTGTTTTTTTTGCATTTTTTTTTTGCATTTTTTGTGGGGTTTTTTTACATTTTTTTTGCATTTTTTTGTGTTTTTTTTTTGCATTTTTTTGCATTTTTTTTGCATTTTTTTGCATTTTTTTTGCATTTTTTGTTTTTTTTTACTTTTTTTTGTGTTTTTTTTTGCATTATTTTGTGGGTTTTCTTGCATTTTTTTGCATTTTTTTGTTTTTTTTGCATTTTTTTTGCATTTTTTTTGCATTTTTTTTGCATTTTTTGTGGGTTTTTTTGCATTTTTTTGTGTTTTTTTTGCATTTTTTTGTGGGTTTTTTTTGCATTTTTTTTGGATTTTTTTGCATTTTTTTTTGCATTTTTTGTGGGTTTTTTTGCATTTTTTTTTGCATTTTTTGTGGTTTTTTTTGCATTTTTTTGTTTTTTTTTTGCATTTTTTGTGTTTTTTTTTTGCCTTTTTTTTGCATTTTTTTTTGCATTTTTTTTGCATTTTTTTTTGCATTTTTTGTGGGTTTTTTTGCATTTTTTTGCATTTTTTTTTGCATTTTTTGTGGGTTTTTTTGCATTTTTTTGTGGGTTTTTATACATTTTTTTTGTGTTTTTTTTTTTGCATTTTTTTGTGGGTTTTTTTTGCATTTTTTTGCATTTTTTTGCATTTTTTTTGCATTTTTTTTTGCATTTTTTGTGGGTTTTTTTGAAATTTTTTTGCATTTTTTTGTGTTTTTTTTTTGCATTTTTTGTTTTTTCTTTTGCATTTTTTTTGCATTTTTTTTTGCATTTTTTGCATTTTTTGTGGGTTTTTTTGCATTTTTTTGTGTTTTTTTGCATTTTTTTGTGGGTTTTTTTGCATTTTTTTTGCATTTTTTTTGCATTTTTTTGCATTTTTTTTGCATTTTTTGTGGTTTTTTTTGCATTTTTTTTGCATTTTTTTGTGGGTTTTTTTTGCATTTTTTTGTGTTTTTTTTGCATTTTTTTTTGCATTTTTTGTGGGTTTTTTTGAATTTTTTTTGCATTTTTTTGTGTTTTTTTTGCATTTTTTTTGCATTTTTTTTGCATTTTTTGTGGGTTTTTTAGCATTTTTTTGTGTTTTTTTGCATTTTTTTGTGGGGTTTTTTGCATTTTTTTGGGATTTTTTTGGTTTTTTTTGCATTTTTTGTGTTTTTTTTTGCATTTTTTTTTGCATTTTTTTGCATTTTTTGTGGGGTTTTTTTGCATTTTTTTTGCATTTTTTTGTGGGTTATTTTACATTTTTTTTTGCATTTTTTTGCATTTTTTTTGCATTTTTTGTGTTTTTTTTTTGCATTTTTTTGTGTTTTTTTGCATTTTTTTGTGTGTTTTTTTTGCATTTTTTTGCATTTTTTGTGTTTTTTTTTGCATTTTTTTGTGTTTTTTTTGCATTTTTTGCATTTTTTTTGCATTTTTTTTTGCATTTTTTGTGGGGTTTTTTGCATTTTTTTTGCATTTTTTTGTGTTTTTTTTGCATTTTTTTGCATTTTTTGCATTTTTTTGCATTTTTTTTTGCATTTTTTTTGCATTTTTTTTGCATTTTTTGTGGGTTTTTTGCATTTTTTAGTGTTTTTTTTGCATTTCTTGTGGGGTTTTTTGCATTTTTTTGTGCGTTTTTTTTGCATTTTTTTGCATTTTTTTTGTGTTTTTTTGCATTTTTTGTGGGGTTTTTTGCATTTTTTTGTGTTTTTTTTGCATTTTTTTGTGGGTTTTTTTTGCATTTTTTTTGCATTTTTTTTGCATTTTTTTGCATTTTTTTTGCATTTTTTGTGGTTTTTTTTGCATTTTTTTGCATTTTTTTGTGGGTTTTTTTGCATTTTTTTGTGTTTTTTTTGCATTTTTTTTGCATTTTTTGTGGGTTTTTTTGAATTTTTTTTGCATTTTTTTTTGCATTTTTTTTGCATTTTTTTTGCATTTTTTGTGAGTTTTTTAGCATTTTTTTGTGGTTTTTTGCATTTTTTTGTGGGTTTTTTTGCATTTTTTTGGGATTTTTTTGTGTTTTTTTTTGCATTTTTTGTGTTTTTTTTTGCATTTTTTTTTGCATTTTTTTTGCATTTTTTTGTGGGTTATTTTACATTTTTTTTGCATTTTTTTGCATTTTTTTTGCATTTTTTGTGTTTTTTTTTGCATTTTTTTGTGTTTTTTTGCATTTTTTTTGTGTGTTTTTTTGCATTTTTTTTGCATTTTTTTTGCATTTTTTGTGTTTTTTTTGCATTTTTTTTTTGCATTTTTTGTGGGGTTTTTTTTACATTTTTTTTTTGCATTTTTTGTGTTTTTTTTTGCATTTTTTTGCATTTTTTTTGCATTTTTTTGCATTTTTTTTGCATTTTTTGTTTTTTTTTACATTTTTTTTGTGTTTTTTTTGCATTATTTTGTGGGTTTTCTTGCATTTTTTTGCATTTTTTGTGTTTTTTTTGCATTTTTTTTGCATTTTTTTTGCATTTTTTTTGCATTTTTTTGTGGGTTTTTTTTGCATTTTTTTTGGATTTTTTTGCGTTTTTTTTGCATTTTTTTTTGCATTTTTTGTGGGTTTTTTTGCATTTTTTTTTGCATTTTTTGTGGTTTTTTTTGCATTTTTTTGTTTTTTTTTTGCATTTTTTGTGTTTTTTTTTTGCATTTTTTTTGCATTTTTTTTTGCATTTTTTTTGCATTTTTTTTGCATTTTTTGTGGGTTTTTTTGCATTTTTTTGCATTTTTTTTTGCATTTTTTGTGGTTTTTTTCGCATTTTTTTTTGCATTTTTTTGTGTTTTTTTGCATTTTTTGTGGGTTTTTTTTGCATTTTTTTTGTGTTTTTTTTGCATTTTTTTGTGGGTTTTTTTGCATTTTTTGTGTTTTTTTTGCATTTTTTTTTGCATTTTTTGTGGGGTTTTTTGCATTTTTTTGTGGGTTTTTTTTTACATTTTTTTTGCATTTTTTTGTGTTTTTTTGCATTTTTTTTGCATTTTTTGTGTTTTTTTTTGCATTTTTTTTGCATTTTTTTTGCATTTTTTTTGCATTTTTTGTGGGTTTTTTGCATTTTTTTGTGTTTTTTTTTGCATTTTTTGTGGGTTTTTTTGCATTTTTTGTGTTTTTTTTTTTGCATTTTTTTTGTGTTTTTTTTTGCATTTTTTTGTGGGGTTTTTTTGCATTTTTTTTGCATTTTTTTGCATTTTTTTTGCATTTTTTTTGCATTTTTTTTGCATTTTTTGTGGGGTTTTTTGCATTTTTTTGTGGTTTTTTTTTTACATTTTTTTTGCATTTTTTGTGGGTTTTTTTGCATTTTTTTTGCATTTTTTTTGCATTTTTTTGCATTTTTTTACATTTTTTGTGGGTTTTTTGCATTTTTTTTGCATTTTTTTTGCATTTTTTTGTGTTTTTTTTGCATTTTTTTTGCATTTTTTTTGCATTTTTTTTGCATTTTTTTTGCATTTTTTTTACATTTTTTGTGGGGTTTTTTGCATTTTTTTGTGTTTTTTTGCATTTTTTTGTGGGTTTTTTTGCATTTTTTTGGGATTTTTTTTTGCATTTTTTGTGGGTTTTTTTTGCATTTTTTTTGTGTTTTTTTTGCATTTTTTGTGGGTTTTTTTGCATTTTTTTGTGGTTTTTTTTTGCATTTTTTTGCATTTTTTTTTGCATTTTTTTTGCATTTTTTTTGCATTTTTTGTGTTTTTTTTTGCATTTTTTTGTGTTTTTTTTGCATTTTTTTTGTGTTTTTTTGCATTTTTTTGTGGGGTTTTTTTGCATTTTTTTTGCATTTTTTTTGTGGTTTTTTTGCATTTTTTTTTTGCATTTTTTGTGGGGTTTTTTTACATTTTTTTTGCATTTTTTTGTGTTTTTTTTGCATTTTTTTTGCATTTTTTTTGCATTTTTTTGCATTTTTTTTGCATTTTTTGTTTTTTTTTACATTTTTTTTGTGTTTTTTTTGCATTATTTTGTGGGTTTTCTTGCATTTTTTTGCATTTTTTTGTGTTTTTTTTGCATTTTTTTTGCATTTTTTTTGCATTTTTTTTGCATTTTTTTGTGGGTTTTTTTTGCATTTTTTTTGGATTTTTTTGCGTTTTTTTTTGCATTTTTTTTTTGCATTTTTTGTGGGTTTTTTTGCATTTTTTTTTGCATTTTTTGTGGTTTTTTTTGCATTTTTTTGTTTTTTTTTTGCATTTTTTGTGTTTTTTTTTTGCATTTTTTTTGCATTTTTTTTTGCATTTTTTTTGCATTTTTTTTGCATTTTTTGTGGGTTTTTTTGCATTTTTTTGCATTTTTTTTTGCATTTTTTGTGGTTTTTTTCGCATTTTTTTTTGCATTTTTTGTGTTTTTTTTGCATTTTTTGTGGGTTTTTTTTGCATTTTTTTTGTGTTTTTTTTGCATTTTTTTGTGGGTTTTTTTGCATTTTTTGTGTTTTTTTTGCATTTTTTTTTGCATTTTTTGTGGGGTTTTTTGCATTTTTTTGTGTTTTTTTTTTTACATTTTTTTTGCATTTTTTTGTGTTTTTTTGCATTTTTTTTGCATTTTTTGTGGTTTTTTTTGCATTTTTTTTGCATTTTTTTTGCATTTTTTTTGCATTTTTTGTGGGTTTTTTTGCATTTTTTGTGTTTTTTTTTTGCATTTTTTTTGTGTTTTTTTTTGCATTTTTTTGTGGGGTTTTTTTGCATTTTTTTTGCATTTTTTTGCATTTTTTTTGCATTTTTTGTGGGGTTTTTTGCATTTTTTTGTGGTTTTTTTTTTTACATTTTTTTTGCATTTTTTGTGGGTTTTTTTTGCATTTTTTTTGCATTTTTTTTGCATTTTTTTGTGTTTTTTTTGCATTTTTTTTGCATTTTTTTTGCATTTTTTTTGCATTTTTTTTGCATTTTTTTTACATTTTTTGTGGGGTTTTTTGCATTTTTTTGTGTTTTTTTGCATTTTTTTGTGGGTTTTTTTGCATTTTTTTGGGATTTTTTTTTGCATTTTTTTTGTGTTTTTTTTTGCATTTTTTTTGCATTTTTTTGTGTTTTTTTTGCATTTTTTGTGGTTTTTTTTTGCATTTTTTTTGTGTTTTTTTTGCATTTTTTGTGGGTTTTTTTGCATTTTTTTGTGGTTTTTTTTTGCATTTTTTTGCATTTTTTTTGCATTTTTTTTGCATTTTTTGTGGTTTTTTTTGCATTTTTTTGTGTTTTTTTTGCATTTTTTTTGTGTTTTTTTGCATTTTTTTGTGGGGTTTTTTTGCATTTTTTTTGCATTTTTTTGTGGTTTTTTTGCATTTTTTTTTTGCATTTTTTGTGGGGTTTTTTTACATTTTTTTTGCATTTTTTTGTGTTTTTTTTTGCATTTTTTTTGCATTTTTTTTGCATTTTTTTGCATTTTTTTTGCATTTTTTGTTTTTTTTTTACATTTTTTTGTGTTTTTTTTGCATTATTTTGTGGGTTTTCTTGCATTTTTTTGCATTTTTTTTTTGCATTTTTTGTGGGGTTTTTTGCATTTTTTTGTGGGTTTTTTTTTACATTTTTTTTGCATTTTTTTGTGTTTTTTTTCCATTTTTTTTGCATTTTTTTTGCATTTTTTTGCATTTTTTTTGCATTTTTTGTTTTTTTTTTACATTTTTTTGTGTTTTTTTTTGCATTATTTTGTGGGTTTTCTTGCATTTTTTTGCATTTTTTTGAATTTTTTTTGTGTTTTTTTTGCATTTTTTTGTGGGTTTTTTTGCATTTTTTTTGCATTTTTTTGTGTTTTTTTTGCATTTTTTTTTTGCATTTTTTGTGGGGTTTTTTGCATTTTTTTGTGGGGTTTTTTTTACATTTTTTTTGCATTTTTTTGTGTTTTTTTTCCATTTTTTTTGCATTTTTTTGCATTTTTTTGCATTTTTTTTGCATTTTTGTTTTTTTTTTTACATTTTTTGTGTTTTTTTTGCATTATTTTGTGGGTTTTCTTGCATTTTTTTGCATTTTTTTGTGTTTTTTTTGCATTTTTTTTGCATTTTTTTTTGCATTTTTTTGCATTTTTTGTGGGTTTTTTTGCATTTTTTTGTGTTTTTTTTGCATTTTTTTGTGGGTTTTTTTGCATTTTTTTGCATTTTTTTTTGCATTTTTTGTGGTTTTTTTCGCATTTTTTTTTGCATTTTTTTGTGTTTTTTTTGCATTTTTTGTGGGTTTTTTTTGCATTTTTTTTGTGTTTTTTTTGCATTTTTTTGTGGGTTTTTTTGCATTTTTTGTGTTTTTTTTGCATTTTTTTTTGCATTTTTTGTGGGGTTTTTTGCATTTTTTTGTGGGTTTTTTTTACATTTTTTTTTGCATTTTTTTGTGTTTTTTTGCATTTTTTTTGCATTTTTTGTGTTTTTTTTTGCATTTTTTTTGCATTTTTTTTGCATTTTTTTTGCATTTTTTTTGCATTTTTTGTGGGTTTTTTGCATTTTTTTGTGTTTTTTTTTGCATTTTTTGTGGGTTTTTTTGCATTTTTTGTGTTTTTTTTTTGCATTTTTTGTGGGGTTTTTTGCATTTTTTTGTGGGTTTTTTTTTACATTTTTTTGTGTTTTTTTTTGCATTATTTTGTGGGTTTTCTTGCATTTTTTTGCATTTTTTTGCATTTTTTTTGTGTTTTTTTTGCATTTTTTTGTGGGTTTTTTTGCATTTTTTTTGCATTTTTTTGTGTTTTTTTTGCATTTTTTTTGCATTTTTTTTGCATTTTTTGTGGGTTTTTTTGCATTTTTTTTGCATTTTTTTTGCATTTTTTGTGGGGTTTTTTGCATTTTTTTGTGGTTTTTTTTTAACATTTTTTTTGCATTTTTTGTGGGTTTTTTTGCATTTTTTTGCATTTTTTTTGCATTTTTTTGCATTTTTTTACATTTTTTGTGGGTTTTTTGCATTTTTTTTGCATTTTTTTTGCATTTTTTTTGCATTTTTTTTGCATTTTTTTTACATTTTTTGTGGGGTTTTTTGCATTTTTTTGTGTTTTTTTGCATTTTTTTGTGGGTTTTTTTGCATTTTTTGGGGATTTTTTTTTGCATTTTTTTGTGTTTTTTTTTTGCATTTTTTTTTGCATTTTTTTGTGTTTTTTTTGCATTTTTTGTGGGTTTTTTTTGCATTTTTTTGTGTTTTTTTTGCATTTTTTGTGGGTTTTTTTGAATTTTTTTGTGGGTTTTTTTTGCATTTTTTTGCATTTTTTTTTGCATTTTTTTTGCATTTTTTTTGCATTTTTTGTGGGTTTTTTTGCATTTTTTGTGTTTTTTTTGCATTTTTTTTGTGTTTTTTTGCATTTTTTTGTGGGTTTTTTTTGCATTTTTTTTGCATTTTTTTGTGGTTTTTTTGCATTTTTTTTTTGCATTTTTTGTGGGGTTTTTTTTACATTTTTTTTGCATTTTTTTGTGTTTTTTTTGCATTTTTTTTGCATTTTTTTGCATTTTTTTGCATTTTTTTTGCATTTTTTGTTTTTTTTTTACATTTTTTTGTGTTTTTTTTGCATTATTTTGTGGTTTTCTTGCATTTTTTTGCATTTTTTTGTGTTTTTTTTGCATTTTTTTTTGCATTTTTTTGCATTTTTGTGGGTTTTTTTGTGTTTTTTTTGCATTTTTTTGTGGGTTTTTTTGCATTTTTTTGTGGGTTTTTTTTCATTTTTTTTTGCATTTTTTGTGGTTTTTTTTGCATTTTTTTTCATTTTTTGTGTTTTTTTTTGCATTTTTTTTGCATTTTTTTTTGCATTTTTTTTGCATTTTTTTTTGCATTTTTTGTGGGTTTTTTTTGCATTTTTTTTGCATTCTTTTTGCATTTTTGTGGGTTTTTTTTGCATTTTTTTGTGGGTTTTTATACATTTTTTTGTTTGTTTTTTTTTTTGCATTTTTTTGCATTTTTTTTTGCATTTTTTTGCATTTTTTTTGCATTTTTTGTGGTTTTTTTTGCATTTTTTTGTGGTTTTTTTGCATTTTTTTGTGGGTTTTTTTGCATTTTTTTGCATTTTTTTGCATTTTTTTGTGTTTTTTTTTGCATTTTTTTTTGCATTTTTTTGTGTTTTTTTTGCATTTTTTTTGCATTTTTTTTGCATTTTTTTTACATTTTTTGTGGGGTTTTTTGCATTTTTTTGTGTTTTTTTGCATTTTTTGTGGTTTTTTTGCATTTTTTTTGGGATTTTTTTTTGCATTTTTTTGTGTTTTTTTTGCATTTTTTTGTGTTTTTTTTTGCATTTTTTGTGTTTGTTTTTTTTGCATTTTTTTTTGTGTTTTTTTTGCATTTTTTGTGGGTTTTTTTGCATTTTTTTGTGGGGTTTTTTTTGCATTTTTTTGCATTTTTTTGTGTTTTTTTGCATATTTTTTTGCATTTTTTTTTGCATTTTTTTTGCATTTTTTGTGGGTTTTTGCATTTTTTTGTGTTTTTTTTGCATTTTTTTTTTGTGTTTTTTTGCATTTTTTTGTGGGTTTTTTTTGCATTTTTTTGTGGTTTTTTTGCAATTTTTTTTTGCATTTTTTGTGGGGTTTTTTTACATTTTTTTTGCATTTTTTTTGTGTTTTTTTTTGCATTTTTTTGCATTTTTTTTGCATTTTTTTGCATTTTTTTTGCATTTTTTGTTTTTTCTTACATTTTTTTGTGTTTTTTTTGCATTATTTTGTGGGTTTTCTTGCATTTTTTTGCATTTTTTTGTGTTTTTTTTGCATTTTTTTTGCATTTTTTTTGCATTTTTTGTGGGTTTTTTTGCATTTTTTTGTGGGTTTTTATACATTTTTTTTGCATTTTTGTTGTGTTTTTTTTTTTGCATTTTTTTGCATTTTTTTTGCATTTTTTTGCATTTTTTTTGCATTTTTTGTGGTTTTTTTTGCATTTTTTTGTGGTTTTTTTGCATTTTTTTGTGGGTTTTTTTGCATTTTTTTTGTGGTTTTTTTTTGCATTTTTTTTTGCATTTTTTGTGGGTTTTTTTGAATTTTTTTGCATTTTTTTGTGTTTTTTTTTGCATTTTTTTTGCATTTTTTTTTGCATTTTTTTTGCATTTTTTTTGCATTTTTTGTGGGTTTTTTTGCATTTTTTTGTGTTTTTTTTGCATTTTTTTGTGGGTTTTTTTGCATTTTTTTGGGATTTTTTGTGTTTTTTGTGTTTTTTTTTGTGTTTTTTTTTGCATTTTTTTTGCATTTTTTTGCATTTTTTTTGCATTTTTTGTGGTTTTTTTGCATTTTTTTGTGTTTTTTTTGCATTTTTTGTGGGGTTTTTTGCATTTTTTTGTGGGTTTTTTTACATTTTTTTTGCATTTTTTGTGTTTTTTTTTGCATTTTTTTTGCATTTTTTTGTGTTTTTTTTGCATTTTTTGTGGGTTTTTTTGCATTTTTTTGTGGTTTATTTTTTTGCATTTTTTTTGCATTTTTTTTGCATTTTTTTTGCATTTTTTGTGGTTTTTTTTGCATTTTTTTGTTTTTTTTTTGCATTTTTTGTGTTTTTTTTTGCATTTTTTTTGCATTTTTTTTTGCATTTTTTTTGCATTTTTTTTTGCATTTTTTGTGGGTTTTTTTGCATTTTTTTTGCATTTTTTTTTGCATTTTTTGTGGGGGTTTTTTGCATTTTTTTGTGGGTTTTTATACATTTTTTTTGCATTTTTTTTGTGTTTTTTTTTTTGCATTTTTTTGCATTTTTTTGCATTTTTTTTGCATTTTTTGTGGGGTTTTTTTGCATTTTTTTGTGTTTTTTTTGCATTTTTTTGTGGGTTTTTTTGCATTTTTTTGGGATTTTTTGTGTTTTTTGTGTTTTTTTTTGTGTTTTTTTTTGCATTTTTTTTGCATTTTTTTGCATTTTTTTTGCATTTTTTGTGGTTTTTTTGCATTTTTTGTGTTTTTTTTTGCATTTTTTGTGGGGTTTTTTGCATTTTTTTGTGGGTTTTTTTACATTTTTTTTGCATTTTTTGTGGTTTTTTTTGCATTTTTTTTGCATTTTTTTGTGTTTTTTTTGCATTTTTTGTGGTTTTTTTTGCATTTTTTTGTGGTTTTTTTTTTGCATTTTTTTGCATATTTTTTTGCATTTTTTTTGCATTTTTTTTTGCATTTTTGTGGGTTTTTTTTGCATTTTTTTTGTGTTTTTTTGCATTTTTTTGTGGGTTTTTTTGCATTTTTTTGTGTTTTTTTTGCATTTTTTTTTGCATTTTTTGTGGGGTTTTTTTACATTTTTTTTGCATTTTTTGTGTTTTTTTTGCATTTTTTTGCATTTTTTTTGCATTTTTTTGCATTTTTTTTGCATTTTTTGTTTTTTTTTACATTTTTTTGTGTTTTTTTTGCATTATTTTGTGGGTTTTCTTGCATTTTTTTGCATTTTTTTGTGTTTTTTTGCATTTTTTTGCATTTTTTTTGCATTTTTTTTGCATTTTTTTTGCATTTTTTGTGGGTTTTTTTGCATTTTTTTGTGTTTTTTTTGCATTTTTTTGTGGGTTTTTTTGCATTTTTTTTGGATTTTTTTGTGTTTTTTTTTGCATTTTTTTTTGCATTTTTTGTGGGTTTTTTTGCATTTTTTTGCATTTTTTGTGGTTTTTTTTGCATTTTTTTGTTTTTTTTTTGCATTTTTTGTGTTTTTTTTTGCATTTTTTTGTTTTTTTTTTGCATTTTTTGTGTTTTTTTTTGCATTTTTTTTGCATTTTTTTTTGCATTTTTTTTGCATTTTTTTTTGCATTTTTTGTGGGTTTTTTTGCATTTTTTTTGCATTTTTTTTTGCATTTTTTGTGGGGTTTTTTTTGCATTTTTTTGTGGGTTTTTATACATTTTTTTTGCATTTTTTTTTGTGTTTTTTTTTTTGCATTTTTTGCATTTTTTTTGCATTTTTTTGCATTTTTTTTGCATTTTTTGTGTTTTTTTTTGCATTTTTTTGTGTTTTTTTTGCATTTTTTTGTGGGTTTTTTTTGCATTTTTTTGCATTTTTTTGCGTTTTTTTTGCATTTTTTTTTGCATTTTTTGTGGGTTTTTTTGAATTTTTTTTGCATTTTTTTGTGTTTTTTTTACATTTTTTTTGCATTTTTTTGCATTTTTTTGCATTTTTTTACATTTTTTGTGGGTTTTTTTGCATTTTTTTTTGCATTTTTTTTGCATTTTTTTGCATTTTTTTTGCATTTTTTTGTGTTTTTTTTGCATTTTTTTGTGGGTTTTTTTGCATTTTTTTGGGATTTTTTTGTGTTTTTTTTGCATTTTTTTTGCATTTTTTGCATTTTTTTGGAATTTTTTTGCATTTTTTTTGCATTTTTTTTGCATTTTTTTTGCATTTTTTTGTGGGTTTTTTTGCATTTTTTGTGTTTTTTTTGCATTTTTTTTTGCATTTTTTGTGGGGTTTTTTGCATTTTTTTGTGTTTTTTTTTTTACATTTTTTTTGCATTTTTTTGTGTTTTTTTGCATTTTTTTTGCATTTTTTGTGGTTTTTTTTGCATTTTTTTTGCATTTTTTTTGCATTTTTTTTGCATTTTTTGTGGGTTTTTTTGCATTTTTTGTGTTTTTTTTTTGCATTTTTTTTGTGTTTTTTTTTGCATTTTTTTGTGGGGTTTTTTTGCATTTTTTTTTGCATTTTTTTGCATTTTTTTTGCATTTTTTGTGGGGTTTTTTGCATTTTTTTGTGGTTTTTTTTTTACATTTTTTTTGCATTTTTTGTGGGTGTTTTTGCATTTTTTTTGCATTTTTTTTGCATTTTTTTGCATTTTTTTACATTTTTTGTGGGTTTTTTGCATTTTTTTTGCATTTTTTTTGCATTTTTTTGTGTTTTTTTTGCATTTTTTTTGCATTTTTTTTGCATTTTTTTTGCATTTTTTTTGCATTTTTTTTGCATTTTTTTTGCATTTTTTTTACATTTTTTGTGGGGTTTTTTGCATTTTTTTGTGTTTTTTTGCATTTTTTTGTGGGTTTTTTTGCATTTTTTTGGGATTTTTTTTTGCATTTTTTTTGTGTTTTTTTTTGCATTTTTTTTGCATTTTTTTGTGTTTTTTTTGCATTTTTTGTGGTTTTTTTTTGCATTTTTTTTGTGTTTTTTTTGCATTTTTTGTGGGTTTTTTTGCATTTTTTTGTGGTTTTTTTTTGCATTTTTTTGCATTTTTTTTGCATTTTTTTTGCATTTTTTGTGGTTTTTTTTGCATTTTTTTGTGGTTTTTTTGCATTTTTTTTGTGTTTTTTTGCATTTTTTTGTGGGGTTTTTTTGCATTTTTTTTGCATTTTTTTGTGGTTTTTTTGCATTTTTTTTTTGCATTTTTTGTGGGGTTTTTTTACATTTTTTTTGCATTTTTTTGTGTTTTTTTTTGCATTTTTTTTGCATTTTTTTTGCATTTTTTTGCATTTTTTTTGCATTTTTTGTTTTTTTTTACATTTTTTTGTGTTTTTTTTGCATTATTTTGTGGGTTTTCTTGCATTTTTTTGCATTTTTTTGCATTTTTTTTTTGCATTTTTTGTGGGGTTTTTTGCATTTTTTTGTGGGTTTTTTTTTACATTTTTTTTGCATTTTTTTGTGTTTTTTTTCCATTTTTTTTGCATTTTTTTTGCATTTTTTTGCATTTTTTTTGCATTTTTTGTTTTTTTTTTACATTTTTTTGTGTTTTTTTTTGCATTATTTTGTGGGTTTTCTTGCATTTTTTTGCATTTTTTTGCATTTTTTTTGTGTTTTTTTTGCATTTTTTTGTGGGTTTTTTTGCATTTTTTTTGCATTTTTTTGTGTTTTTTTTGCATTTTTTTTTTGCATTTTTTGTGGGGTTTTTTGCATTTTTTTGTGGGGTTTTTTTTACATTTTTTTTGCATTTTTTTGTGTTTTTTTTCCATTTTTTTTGCATTTTTTTGCATTTTTTTGCATTTTTTTTGCATTTTTGTTTTTTTTTTTACATTTTTTGTGTTTTTTTTTGCATTATTTTGTGGGTTTTCTTGCATTTTTTTGCATTTTTTTGTGTTTTTTTTGCATTTTTTTTGCATTTTTTTTTGCATTTTTTTGCATTTTTTGTGGGTTTTTTTGCATTTTTTTGTGTTTTTTTTGCATTTTTTTGTGGGTTTTTTTGCATTTTTTTGCATTTTTTTTTGCATTTTTTGTGGTTTTTTTCGCATTTTTTTTTGCATTTTTTTGTGTTTTTTTTGCATTTTTTGTGGGTTTTTTTTGCATTTTTTTTGTGTTTTTTTTGCATTTTTTTGTGGGTTTTTTTGCATTTTTTGTGTTTTTTTTGCATTTTTTTTTGCATTTTTTGTGGGGTTTTTTGCATTTTTTTGTGGGTTTTTTTTACATTTTTTTTGCATTTTTTTGTGTTTTTTTGCATTTTTTTTGCATTTTTTGTGTTTTTTTTTGCATTTTTTTTGCATTTTTTTTGCATTTTTTTTGCATTTTTTTTGCATTTTTTGTGGGTTTTTTTGCATTTTTTGTGTTTTTTTTTGCATTTTTTGTGGGGTTTTTTTGCATTTTTTTGTGGGTTTTTTTGCATTTTTTTTGCATTTTTTTGTGTTTTTTTTGCATTTTTTTTTTGCATTTTTTGTGGGTTTTCTTGCATTTTTTTGCATTTTTTTGTGTTTTTTTTGCATTTTTTTTGCATTTTTTTTGCATTTTTTGTGGGTTTTTTTGCATTTTTTTTGCATTTTTTTTGCATTTTTTGTGGGGTTTTTTGCATTTTTTTGTGGTTTTTTTTTAACATTTTTTTTGCATTTTTTGTGGGTTTTTTTGCATTTTTTTGCATTTTTTTTGCATTTTTTTGCATTTTTTTACATTTTTTGTGGGTTTTTTGCATTTTTTTTGCATTTTTTTTGCATTTTTTTTGCATTTTTTTTGCATTTTTTTTACATTTTTTGTGGGGTTTTTTGCATTTTTTTGTGTTTTTTTGCATTTTTTTGTGGGTTTTTTTGCATTTTTTGGGGATTTTTTTTTGCATTTTTTTGTGTTTTTTTTTGCATTTTTTTTTGCATTTTTTTGTGTTTTTTTTGCATTTTTTGTGGGTTTTTTTTGCATTTTTTTGCGTTTTTTTTGCATTTTTTGTGGGTTTTTTTGAATTTTTTTGTGGGTTTTTTTTGCATTTTTTGTGGGTTTTTTTTGCATTTTTTTGTGTTTTTTTTGCATTTTTTGTGGGTTTTTTTGAATTTTTTTGTGGGTTTTTTTTGCATTTTTTTGCATTTTTTTTTGCATTTTTTTTGCATTTTTTTTTGCATTTTTTGTGGGTTTTTTTGCATTTTTTGTGTTTTTTTTGCATTTTTTTTGTGTTTTTTTGCATTTTTTTGTGGGTTTTTTTTGCATTTTTTTTGCATTTTTTTGTGGTTTTTTTGCATTTTTTTTTTGCATTTTTTGTGGGTTTTTTTTTACATTTTTTTTGCATTTTTTTGCGTTTTTTTTTGCATTTTTTTGCATTTTTTTTGCATTTTTTTGCATTTTTTTTGCATTTTTTGTTTTTTTTTTACATTTTTTTGTGTTTTTTTTGCATTATTTTGTGGGTTTTCTTGCATTTTTTTGCATTTTTTTGTGTTTTTTTTGCATTTTTTTTGCATTTTTTTGCATTTTTTGTGGGTTTTTTTGTGTTTTTTTTGCATTTTTTTGTGGGTTTTTTTGCATTTTTTTGTGGGTTTTTTTTCATTTTTTTTTGCATTTTTTGTGGTTTTTTTTGCATTTTTTTTCATTTTTTGTGTTTTTTTTTTGCATTTTTTTTTGCATTTTTTTTTGCATTTTTTTTGCATTTTTTTTTGCATTTTTTGTGGGTTTTTTTTGCATTTTTTTTGCATTCTTTTTGCATTTTTGTGGGTTTTTTTGCATTTTTTTGTGGGTTTTTATACATTTTTTTGTTTGTTTTTTTTTTTGCATTTTTTTGCATTTTTTTTTGCATTTTTTTGCATTTTTTTTGCATTTTTTGTGGTTTTTTTTGCATTTTTTTGTGGTTTTTTTGCATTTTTTTGTGGGTTTTTTTGCATTTTTTTGCATTTTTTTTTGCATTTTTTTGTGTTTTTTTTTTGCATTTTTTTTTGCATTTTTTTGTGTTTTTTTTGCATTTTTTTGCATTTTTTTTGCATTTTTTTTACATTTTTTGTGGGGTTTTTTGCATTTTTTTGTGTTTTTTTTGCATTTTTTGTGGGTTTTTTTGCATTTTTTTTGGGATTTTTTTTTGCATTTTTTTGTGTTTTTTTTGCATTTTTTTGTGTTTTTTTTGCATTTTTTGTGGGTTTTTTTTGCATTTTTTTTGTGTTTTTTTTGCATTTTTTGTGGGTTTTTTTGCATTTTTTTGTGGGTTTTTTTTTTGCATTTTTTTGCATTTTTTTGTGTTTTTTTGCATATTTTTTTGCATTTTTTTTGCATTTTTTTTGCATTTTTTGTGGGTTTTTTTGCATTTTTTGTGTTTTTTTTGCATTTTTTTTTTGTGTTTTTTTGCATTTTTTTGTGGGTTTTTTTTGCATTTTTTTTGCATTTTTTTGTGGTTTTTTTGCATTTTTTTTTTGCATTTTTTGTGGGGTTTTTTTACATTTTTTTTGCATTTTTTTTGTGTTTTTTTTTGCATTTTTTTGCATTTTTTTTGCATTTTTTTGCATTTTTTTTGCATTTTTTTTGCATTTTTTGTGGGTTTTTTTGCATTTTTTTGCATTTTTTTGTGTTTTTTTTGCATTTTTTTTGCATTTTTTTTGCATTTTTTGTGGGTTTTTTTGCATTTTTTTGTGGGTTTTTATACATTTTTTTTGCATTTTTGTTGTGTTTTTTTTTTTGCATTTTTTTGCATTTTTTTTGCATTTTTTTGCATTTTTTTTGCATTTTTTGTGGTTTTTTTTGCATTTTTTTGTGGTTTTTTTGCATTTTTTTGTGGGTTTTTTTGCATTTTTTTTGTGGTTTTTTTTTGCATTTTTTTTTGCATTTTTTGTGGTTTTTTTGAATTTTTTTGCATTTTTTTGTGTTTTTTTTTGCATTTTTTTTGCATTTTTTTTTGCATTTTTTTTGCATTTTTTTTGCATTTTTTGTGGGTTTTTTTGCATTTTTTTGTGTTTTTTTGCATTTTTTTGTGGGTTTTTTTGCATTTTTTTGGGATTTTTTGTGTTTTTTGTGTTTTTTTTTTGTGTTTTTTTTTGCATTTTTTTTGCATTTTTTTGCATTTTTTTTGCATTTTTTGTGGTTTTTTTGCATTTTTTTGTGTTTTTTTTGCATTTTTTGTGGGGTTTTTTGCATTTTTTTGTGGGTTTTTTTACATTTTTTTTGCATTTTTTGTGTTTTTTTTTGCATTTTTTTTGCATTTTTTTGTGTTTTTTTTGCATTTTTTGTGGGTTTTTTTGCATTTTTTTGTGGTTTTTTTTTTTGCATTTTTTTGCATATTTTTTTGCATTTTTTTGCATTTTTTTTTGCATTTTTTGTGGGTTTTTTTTGCATTTTTTTTGTGTTTTTTTGCATTTTTTTGTGTTTTTTTTTGCATTTTTTTGCATTTTTTTTTGCATTTTTTTGCATTTTTTTTGCATTTTTTGTTTTTTTTTTTACATTTTTTTGTGTTTTTTTTGCATTATTTTGTGGGTTTTCTTGCATTTTTTTGCATTTTTTTGTGTTTTTTTGCATTTTTTTGCATTTTTTTTGCATTTTTTTTGCATTTTTTTTGCATTTTTTGTGGTTTTTTTTGCATTTTTTTGTTTTTTTTTTGCATTTTTTGTGTTTTTTTTTGCATTTTTTTTGCATTTTTTTTTGCATTTTTTTTGCATTTTTTTTTGCATTTTTTGTGGGTTTTTTTGCATTTTTTTTGCATTTTTTTTTGCATTTTTTGTGGGGTTTTTTTGCATTTTTTTGGGATTTTTTGTGTTTTTTGTGTTTTTTTTTTGTGTTTTTTTTTGCATTTTTTTTGCATTTTTTTGCATTTTTTTTGCATTTTTTGTGGTTTTTTTGCATTTTTTTGTGTTTTTTTTTGCATTTTTTGTGGGGTTTTTTGCATTTTTTTGTGGGTTTTTTTACATTTTTTTTGCATTTTTTGTGGTTTTTTTTGCATTTTTTTTGCATTTTTTTGTGTTTTTTTTGCATTTTTTGTGGTTTTTTTTGCATTTTTTTGTGGTTTTTTTTTTGCATTTTTTTGCATATTTTTTTGCATTTTTTTTGCATTTTTTTTTGCATTTTTGTGGGTTTTTTTTGCATTTTTTTTGTGTTTTTTTGCATTTTTTTGTGGGTTTTTTTGCATTTTTTTGTGTTTTTTTTGCATTTTTTTTTGCATTTTTTGTGGGGTTTTTTTACATTTTTTTTGCATTTTTTTGTGTTTTTTTTGCATTTTTTTGCATTTTTTTTGCATTTTTTTGCATTTTTTTTGCATTTTTTGTTTATTTTTACATTTTTTTGTGTTTTTTTTGCATTATTTTGTGGGTTTTCTTGCATTTTTTTGCATTTTTTTGTGTTTTTTTGCATTTTTTTGCATTTTTTTTGCATTTTTTTTTGCATTTTTTTTGCATTTTTTGTGGGTTTTTTTGCATTTTTTTGTGTTTTTTTTGCATTTTTTTGTGGGTTTTTTTGCATTTTTTTTGGATTTTTTTGTGTTTTTTTTTGCATTTTTTTTTGCATTTTTTGTGGGTTTTTTTGCATTTTTTTGCATTTTTTGTGGTTTTTTTTGCATTTTTTTGTTTTTTTTTTGCATTTTTTGTGTTTTTTTTTTGCATTTTTTTGTTTTTTTTTTGCATTTTTTGTGTTTTTTTTTGCATTTTTTTTGCATTTTTTTTTGCATTTTTTTTGCATTTTTTTTTGCATTTTTTGTGGGGTTTTTTTGCATTTTTTTGTGGGTTTTTATACATTTTTTTTGCATTTTTTTTTGTGTTTTTTTTTTTGCATTTTTTGCATTTTTTTTGCATTTTTTTGCATTTTTTTTGCATTTTTTGTGTTTTTTTTTGCATTTTTTTGTGTTTTTTTTGCATTTTTTTGTGGGTTTTTTTTGCATTTTTTTGCATTTTTTTGCGTTTTTTTTGCATTTTTTTTTGCATTTTTTGTGGGTTTTTTTGAATTTTTTTTGCATTTTTTTGTGTTTTTTTTACATTTTTTTTGCATTTTTTTGCATTTTTTTGCATTTTTTTACATTTTTTGTGGGTTTTTTTGCATTTTTTTTTGCATTTTTTTTGCATTTTTTTGCATTTTTTTTGCATTTTTTTGTGTTTTTTTTGCATTTTTTTGTGGGTTTTTTTTGCATTTTTTTGGGATTTTTTTGTGTTTTTTTTGCATTTTTTTTGCATTTTTTGCATTTTTTTGGAATTTTTTTGCATTTTTTTTGCATTTTTTTTGCATTTTTTTTGCATTTTTTGTGGGTTTTTTTGCATTTTTTTGTGTTTTTTTTGCATTTTTTTGTGGGTTTTTTTGCATTTTTTTGGATTTTTTTGTGTTTTTTTTTGCATTTTTTTTTTGCATTTTTTGTGGGTTTTTTTACATTTTTTTGCATTTTTGTGGTTTTTTTTGCATTTTTTTTATTTTTTTTTTGCATTTTTTGTGTTTTTTTTGCATTTTTTTTGAATTTTTTTTTGCATTTTTTTTGCATTTTTTTTTGCATTTTTTGTGGGTTTTTTTGCATTTTTTTTGCATTTTTTTTTGCATTTTTTGTGGGGTTTTTTTGCATTTTTTTGTGGGTTTTTATACATTTTTTTGCATTTTTTTTGTGTTTTTTTTTTGCATTTTTTTGCATTTTTTTTTGCATTTTTTTGCATTTTTTTTGCATTTTTTGTGTTTTTTTTTGCATTTTTTTGTGTTTTTTTTGCATTTTTTTGTGGGTTTTTTTTTGCATTTTTTTGCATTTTTTTGTGTTTTTTTGCATTTTTTTTTGCATTTTTTGTGGGTTTTTTTGAATTTTTTTGTGTTTTTTTTGCATTTTTTTTGCATTTTTTTTGCATTTTTTTTGCATTTTTTTTTGCATTTTTTGTGTTTTTTTTTGCATTTTTCTGTGTTTTTTTTTGCATTTTTTTGTGGGTTTTTTTGTGTTTTTTTGCATTTTTTTTGCATTTTTTGTGTTTTTTTTTGCATTTTTTTTGCATTTATTTTTGCATTTTTTTTGCATTTTTTGTGGGTTTTTTTGCATTTTTTTTGCATTTTTTTTTCCATTTTTTGTGTTTTTTTTTGCATTTTTTTTGTGTTTTTTTGCATTTTTTTGTGGGTTTTTTTGCATTTTTTTTTGCATTTTTTTGTGTTTTTTTTACATTTTTTTTGCATTTTTTTTTGCATTTTTTTGCATTTTTTTACATTTTTTGTGGGTTTTTTTGCATTTTTTTTTGCATTTTTTTTGCATTTTTTTGAGGTTTTTTTTGCATTTTTTGCATTTTTTTTGCATTTTTTTTGCATTTTTTTTGCATTTTTTGTGTTTTTTTTTGCATTTTTTTGCATTTTTTTGTGTTTTTTTTGCATTTTTTTGTGGGTTTTTTTGCATTTTTTTGGGATTTTTTTGTGTTTTTTTTGCATTTTTTTTGCATTTTTTGCATTTTTTTGGAATTTTTTTGCATTTTTTGTGAGGTTTTTTGCATTTTTTTGTGGTTTTTTTTTTACATTTTTTTTGCATTTTTTTGTGTTTTTTTTTGCTTTTTTTTTTGCATTTTTTTTGCATTTTTTTGCATTTTTTTGCATTTTTTGTGTTTTTTTTGCATTTTTTTTGCATTTTTTTGCATTTTTTTGCATTTTTTTTACATTTTTTGTGGGGTTTTTTGCATTTTTTTGTGTTTTTTTTGCATTTTTTTGTGGGTTTTTTTGCATTTTTTTTGCATTTTTTTTTGCATTTTTTTGTGTTTTTTTTTGCATTTTTTTTGTGTTTTTTTTGCATTTTTTGTGGGGTTTTTTGCATTTTTTTGTGGGGTTTTTTTGCATTTTTTTGCATTTTTTTGTGTTTTTTTGCATATTTTTTTGCATTTTTTTGTGGGTTTTTTTTTGCATTTTTTGTGTTTTTTTTGCATTTTTTTTGTGTTTTTTTTGTGTTTTTTTTGCATTTTTTTTGCATTTTTTTGTGTTTTTTTTGCATTTTTTTTTTGCATTTTTTGTGGTTTTTTTTTACATTTTTTTTGCATTTTTTTGTGTTTTTTTTGCATTTTTTTGTATTTTTTTTGCATTTTTTTGCATTTTTTTTGCATTTTTTGTTTTTTTTTTACATTTTTTTGTGTTTTTTTTTGCATTTTTTTGTGGTTTTTTTTGCATTTTTTTTGCATTTTTTTGCATTTTTTTGCATTTTTTTTGCATTTTTTTGTGTTTTTTTTGCATTTTTTTTGCATTTTTTTTGCATTTTTTTTTACATTTTTTGTGGGATTTTTTGCATTTTTTTTGTGGTTTTTTTGCATTTTTTTGTGGGTTTTTTGCATTTTTTTTGCATTTTTTTGTGGTTTTTTTTGCATTTTTTTTGTGTTTTTTTGCATTTTTTTGTGGTTTTTTTTTGCATTATTTTGTGTTTTTTTGCATTTTTTTTGCATTTTTTTTTGCATTTTTTGTGGGTTTTTTTTGCATTTTTTTAATGTTTTTTTTGCATTTTTTTGCATTTTTTTGTATTTTTTTTGCATTTTTTTGCATTTTTTTTTGCATTTTTTGTTTTTTTTTTACATTTTTTTGTGTTTTTTTTTGCATTATTTTGTGGGTTTTCTTGCATTTTTTTTGCATTTTTTTTGCATTTTTTGTGGGTTTTTTTGCATTTTTTTTGCATTTTTTGTGGGTTTTTTTGCATTTTTTTTGCATTTTTTTTGCATTTTTTGTGTTTTTTTTTGCATTTTTTTGTGTTTTTTTTGCATTTTTTTGTGGGTTTTTTTGCATTTTTTTGCATTTTTTTGCGTTTTTTTTGCATTTTTTTTTGTATTTTTTGTGGGTTTTTTTGAATTTTTTTTGCATTTTTTTGTGTTTTTTTTTGCATTTTTTTTGCATTTTTTTTTGCATTTTTTTTGCATTTTTTTGTGGGATTTTTTGCATTTTTTTGTGTTTTTTTTGCATTTTTTTGTGGTTTTTTTTGCATTTTTTTTGCATTTTTTTGTGGTTTTTTTTGCATTTTTTTTGTGTTTTTTTTGCATTTTTTGTGGGTTTTTTTGCATTTTTTTGTGGGTTTTTTTTGCATTTTTTTGTATTTTTTTGTGTTTTTTTGCATATTTTTTTGCATTTTTTTTGCATTTTTTTTTGCATTTTTTGTGGGTTTTTTTTGCATTTTTTTATGTTTTTTTTTGCATTTTTTGTTTTTTTTTTACATTTTTTTGTGTTTTTTTTGCATTATTTTGTGGGTTTTCTTGCATTTTTTTGCATTTTTTTGCATTTTTTGTGGGTTTTTTTGCATTTTTTTGTGTTTTTTTTGCATTTTTTTGTGGGTTTTTTTGCATTTTTTTTGGATTTTTTTGTGGGTTTTTTTGCATTTTTTTTGCATTTTTTGTGGGTTTTTTTGCATTTTTTTTGCATTTTTTGTGGGTTTTTTTGCATTTTTTTTTGCATTTTTTTTGCATTTTTTGTGGTTTTTTTTGCATTTTTTTGTGTTTTTTTTGCATTTTTTTGTGGTTTTTTTTGCATTTTTTTGCATTTTTTTGCGTTTTTTTTGCATTTTTTTTGTATTTTTTGTGGGTTTTTTTGAATTTTTTTTGCATTTTTTTG
>JAKRKW010000149.1:0-59698 GCA_023566125.1 Zingel zingel
AAAAAAATGCAAAAAAATGCAAAAACAATGCAAAAAAAATGCAAAAAAAAATGCAAAAAAAATGCAAAAAAAAATGCAAAAAAAAATGCAAAAAAATGCAAAAAAAATGCAAAAAAAATGCAAAAAAAAATGCAAAGAAAATACTAAAAAAATGCAAAAAAAAATGCAAAAAAATGCAAAAAAAAATGCAAAAAAAAAATGCAAAAAAAAATGCTAAAAAATGCAAAAAAAATGCAAAAAAAATGCAAAAAAAAATGCAAAAAAAATGCAAAAAAAAATGCAAAAAAATGCAAAAAAAAATGCAAAAAAAAATGCAAAAAAATGCAAAAACAATGCAAAAAAATGCAAAAAAAAATGCAAAAAAAATGCAAAAAAAATGCAAAAAAAAATGCAAAAAAAATGCAAAAAAAAAATGCAAAAAAAATGCAAAAAAATGCAAAAAAAAATGCAAAAAAAAATGCAAAAAAATGCAAAAACAATGCAAAAAAAATGCAAAAAAAAATGCAAAAAAATGCAAAAAAATGCAAAAAAAAATGCAAAAAAAATGCAAAAAAATGCAAAAAAAATGCAAAAAAAATGCAAAAAAAATGCAAAAAAATGCAAAAAAAATCCAAAAAAAATGCAAAAAAAATGCAAAAAAAAATGCAAAAAAATGCAAAAAAAATGCAAAAAAAATGCAAAAACAATGCAAAAAAAATGCAAAAAAAAAATGCAAAAAAATGCAAAAAAATGCAAAAAAAAATGCAAAAAAAATGCAAAAAAATGCAAAAAAAATGCAAAAAAAAAATGCAAAAAAAAATGCAAAAAAAAATGCAAAAAAATGCAAAAAAATGCAAAAAAAAAATGCAAAAAAAAATGCAAAAAAAATGCAAAAAAATGCAAAAAAAAATGCAAAAAAAATGCAAAAACAATGCAAAAAAATGCAAAAAAAAATGCAAAAAAAAATGCAAAAAAAATGCAAAAAAAATGCAAAAAAAAATGCAAAAAAATGCAAAAAAAAATGCAAAAAAAATGCAAAAAAAAATGCAAAAAAAATGCAAAAAAAATGCAAAAAAAATGCAAAAAAAAGCAAAAAAAAATGCAAAAAAAATGCAAAAAAATGCAAAAAAAATGCAAAAAAAATGCAAAAAAAATGCAAAAAAAAATGCAAAAAAAAATGCAAAAAAATGCAAAAAAAATGCAAAAAAATGCAAAAAAAAATGCAAAAAAAATGCAAAAAAAATGCAAAAAAATGCAAAAAAATGCAAAAAAAATGCAAAAAAATGCAAAAAAAAATGCAAAAAAATGCAAAAAAATGCAAAAAAAAATGCAAAAAAAAATGCAAAAAAAATGCAAAAAAAATGCAAAAAAAAATGCAAAAAAAATGCAAAAAAATGCAAAAAAAAATGCAAAAAAAATGCAAAAAAAAATGCAAAAAAAATGCAAAAAAATGCAAAAAAAAATGCAAAAAAATGCAAAAAAATGCAAAAAAAATGCAAAAAAAATGCAAAAAAAATGCAAAAAAAATGCAAAAAAAAATGCAAAAAAATGCAAAAAAAATGCAAAAAAATGCAAAAAAAATGCAAAAAAAATGCAAAAAAAAATGCAAAAAAAATGCAAAAAAATGCAAAAAAAAATGCAAAAAAAATGCAAAAAAAAATGCAAAAAAATGCAAAAAAATGCAAAAAAAAATGCAAAAAAAATGCAAAAAAATTGCAAAAAAAATGCAAAAAAAAATGCAAAAAAATGCAACAAAATGCAAAAAAAAATGCAAAAAAAATGCAAAAAAAAATGCAAAAAAAATGCAAAAAAATGCAAAAAAAATGCAAAAAAAAATGCAAAAAAAAATGCAAAAAAATGCAAAAAAAATGCAAAAAAATGCAAAAAAAAATGCAAAGAAAATACTAAAAAAATGCAAAAAAAATGCAAAAAAATGCAAAAAAAAAATGCAAAAAAAAATGCAAAAAAAAATGCTAAAAAATGCAAAAAAATGCAAAAAAAATGCAAAAAAAAATGCAAAAAAAATGCAAAAAAAAATGCAAAAAAATGCAAAAAAAAATGCAAAAAAAAATGCAAAAAAATGCAAAAAAATGCAAAAAAAAATGCAAAAAAAATGCAAAAAAAATGCAAAAAAAAATGCAAAAAAAAATGCAAAAAAATGCAAAAAAAATGCAAAAAAAAATGCAAAAAAAAATGCAAAAAAAATGCAAAAAAATGCAAAAAAAAATGCAAAAAAAATGCAAAAAAAATGCAAAAAAAATGCAAAAAAAAATGCAAAAAAAATGCAAAAAAAATTACAAAAAAATGCAAAAAAATGCAAAAAAAAAATGCAAAAAAAAATGCAAAAAAAATGCAAAAAAATGGAAAAAAAAATTCAAAAAAATGCAAAAAAAGGAAAAAATAAATGCAAAAAAAATGCAAAAAAAAATGCAAAAAAAATTCAAAAAAATGCAAAAAAAAATGCAAAAAAATACAAAAAAAATGCAAAAAAATGCAAAAAAAAATGCAAAAAAAAATGCAAAAAAATGCAAAAAAAAATGCAAAAAAACACAAAAAATGCAAAAAAATAATGCAAAAAAATGCAAAAAAAAAATGCAAAAAAAAATGCAAAAAAATGCAAAAAAATGGAAAAAAAAATTCAAAAAAATGCAAAAAAATGCAAAAAAAAATGCAAAAAAAATGCAAAAAAAATTGCAAAAAAACACAAAAAATGCAAAAAAAAATGCAAAAAAAAATGGAAAAAAAATCCAAAAAAATGCAAAAAAAATGCAAAAAAAATGCAAAAAAATGCAAAAAAATGCAAAAAAAATGCAAAAAAAATGCAAAAAAATGCAAAAAAAAATGCAAAAAAAATGCAAAAAAATGCAAAAAAAAATGCAAAAAAAATGCAAAAAAAATGCAAAAAAATGCAAAAAAATGCAAAAAAAAATGCAAAAAAAATGTAAAAAAATGCAAAAAAAAATGCAAAAAAATGCAAAAAAAATGCAAAAAAACACAAAAAATGCAAAAAAAAAAATGCAAAAAAAATGCAAAAAAATGGAAAAAAAAATTCAAAAAAATGCAAAAAAAAATGCAAAAAAAATGCAAAAAAAATGCAAAAAAATGCAAAAAAAAAAGCAAAAAAAAATGCAAAAAAATGCAAAAAAAATGCAAAAAAAATGCAAAAAAAAATGCAAAAAAATGCAAAAAAAAAGCAAAAAAAATGCAAAAAAAATGCAAAAAAAAATGCAAAAAACACAAAAATGCAAAAAAGAATGCAAAAAAATGCAAAAAAAAAATGCAAAAAAAAATTCAAAAAAATGCAAAAAAATGCAAAAAAAAATGCAAAAAAAAAGCAAAAAAATGCAAAAAAAATGCAAAAAAAATGCAAAAAAAATGCAAAAAAATGCAAAAAAAATGCAAAAAAAATGCAAAAAAAAATGCAAAAAAAAATGCAAAAAAATGCAAAAAAAATGCAAAAAAAATGCAAAAACAATGCAAAAAAAATGCAAAAAAAAATGCAAAAAAATGCAAAAAAAAATGCAAAAAAAATGCAAAAAAATGCAAAAAAAATGCAAAAAAAAATGCAAAAAAAAATGCAAAAAATGCAAAAAAAATGCAAAAAAAAATGCAAAGAAAATACTAAAAAAATGCAAAAAAAAATGCAAAAAAATGCAAAAAAAAATGCAAAAAAAAATGCAAAAAAAAATGCTAAAAAATGCAAAAAAATGCAAAAAAAATGCAAAAAAAATGCAAAAAAAATGCAAAAAAAAATGCAAAAAAATGCAAAAAAAAATGCAAAAAAAAATGCAAAAAAATGCAAAAAAATGCAAAAAAAAATGCAAAAAAAAATGCAAAAAAAATGCAAAAAAATGCAAAAAAAATGCAAAAAAATGCAAAAAAATGCAAAAAAAAATGCAAAAAAAATGCAAAAAAATGCAAAAAAATGCAAAAAAAAATGCAAAAAAAAATGCAAAAAAAAATGCAAAAAAATGCAAAAAAATGCAAAAAAAAAATGCAAAAAAAAATGCAAAAAAAATGCAAAAAAATGCAAAAAAAAATGCAAAAAAAATGCAAAAACAATGCAAAAAAATGCAAAAAAAAAATGCAAAAAAAAATGCAAAAAAAATGCAAAAAAAATGCAAAAAAAAATGCAAAAAAAATGCAAAAAAATGCAAAAAAAAATGCAAAAAAAATGCAAAAAAAAATGCAAAAAAAATGCAAAAAAAAATGCAAAAAAAAATGCAAAAAAATGCAAAAAAAATGCAAAAAAAAATGCAAAAAAAATGCAAAAAAAATGCAAAAAAAATGCAAAAAATGCAAAAAAAAATGCAAAAAAAATGCAAAAAAAATGCAAAAAAAATGCAAAAAAAAATGCAAAAAAAATGCAAAAAAAATTACAAAAAAAATGCAAAAAAATGCAAAAAAAAAATGCAAAAAAAAATGCAAAAAAAATGCAAAAAAATGGAAAAAAAAATTCAAAAAAATGCAAAAAAAGGAAAAAATAAATGCAAAAAAAATGCAAAAAAAAATGCAAAAAAAATTCAAAAAAATGCAAAAAAAAATGCAAAAAAATGCAAAAAAAATGCAAAAAAATGCAAAAAAAAATGCAAAAAAAAATGCAAAAAAATGCAAAAAAAAATGCAAAAAAACACAAAAAATGCAAAAAAATAATGCAAAAAAATGCAAAAAAAAAATGCAAAAAAAAATGCAAAAAAATGCAAAAAAATGGAAAAAAAAATTCAAAAAAATGCAAAAAAATGCAAAAAAAAATGCAAAAAAAATGCAAAAAAAATTGCAAAAAAACACAAAAAATGCAAAAAAAAATGCAAAAAAAATGGAAAAAAAATCCAAAAAAATGCAAAAAAAATGCAAAAAAAATGCAAAAAAATGCAAAAAAATGCAAAAAAAATGCAAAAAAAATGCAAAAAAATGCAAAAAAAAATGCAAAAAAATGCAAAAAAATGCAAAAAAAAATGCAAAAAAAATGCAAAAAAAATGCAAAAAAATGCAAAAAAATGCAAAAAAAAATGCAAAAAAAATGTAAAAAAATGCAAAAAAAAATGCAAAAAAATGCAAAAAAAATGCAAAAAAACACAAAAAATGCAAAAAAAAAATGCAAAAAAAATGCAAAAAAATGGAAAAAAAAATTCAAAAAAATGCAAAAAAAATGCAAAAAAAATGCAAAAAAAATGCAAAAAAATGCAAAAAAAAAAGCAAAAAAAAATGCAAAAAAATGCAAAAAAAATGCAAAAAAAATGCAAAAAAAAATGCAAAAAAATGCAAAAAAAAAGCAAAAAAAATGCAAAAAAAATGCAAAAAAAAATGCAAAAAACACAAAAATGCAAAAAAGAATGCAAAAAAATGCAAAAAAAAAATGCAAAAAAAAATTCAAAAAAATGCAAAAAAATGCAAAAAAAATGCAAAAAAAAATGCAAAAAAAATGCAAAAAAATTGAAAAAAATGCAAAAAAAAATGCAAAAAAAATGCAAAAAAATGCAAAAAAAAATGCAAAAAAACACAAAAAATGCAAAAAAAAAATGCAAAAAAAAATGCAAAAAAAATGCAAAAAAATGGAAAAAAAATGCAAAAAAAAATGCAAAAAAAAAAATGCAAAAAAATGCAAAAAAAAATGCAAAAAAAAATGCAAAAAAATGCAAAAAAATGGAAAAAAAAATTCAAAAAAATGCAAAAAAAGGAAAAAATAAATGCAAAAAAAATGCAAAAAAAAATGCAAAAAAAATTCAAAAAAATGCAAAAAAAAATGCAAAAAAATGCAAAAAAATGCAAAAAAATGCAAAAAAAAATGCAAAAAAAATGCAAAAAAATGCAAAAAAAAATGCAAAAAAACACAAAAAATGCAAAAAATAATGCAAAAAAATGCAAAAAAAAGTGCAAAAAAAATGCAAAAAAATGCAAAAAAATGGAAAAAAAAATTCAAAAAAATGCAAAAAAATGCAAAAAAAAATGCAAAAAAATGCAAAAAAAATTGCAAAAAAACACAAAAAATGCAAAAAAAAATGCAAAAAAAAATGCAAAAAAAATCCAAAAAAATGCAAAAAAAATGCAAAAAAAATGCAAAAAAATGCAAAAAAATGCAAAAAAAAATGCAAAAAAAATGCAAAAAAATGCAAAAAAAAATGCAAAAAAAATGCAAAAAAATGCAAAAAAAAATGCAAAAAAAAATGCAAAAAAATGCAAAAAAATGCAAAAAAAATGCAAAAAAAAATGCAAAAAAATGCAAAAAAAAAGCAAAAAAAATGCAAAAAAAATGCAAAAAAAAATGCAAAAAACACAAAAAATGCAAAAAAGAATGCAAAAAAATGCAAAAAAAAATGCAAAAAAAAATTCAAAAAAATGC
Source organism: Zingel zingel (assembly GCA_023566125.1). Lineage (NCBI taxonomy): Eukaryota > Metazoa > Chordata > Actinopteri > Perciformes > Percidae > Zingel > Zingel zingel. The sequence continues at coordinate 6,320 of JAKRKW010000149.1, forward strand.
AAAAAAATGCAAAAAAAAATGCAAAAAAAATGCAAAAAAAAATGCAAAAAAAATGCAAAAAAAATGCAAAAAAATGCAAAAAAAAATGCAAAAAAATGCAAAAAAATGCAAAAAAACACAAAAAATGCAAAAAAAAATGCAAAAAAAAATGCAAAAAAAATGCAAAAAAAAATGCAAAAAATGCAAAAAAAATGCAAAAAAAAATGCAAAAAAATGCTAAAAAAATTGCAAAAAAACACAAAAAATGCAAAAAAAAAAAAATGCAAAAAAAAATGCAAAAAAAATGCAAAAAAATGGAAAAAAAATGCAAAAAAAAATGCAAAAAAAAAAATGCAAAAAAATGCAAAAAAAAATGCAAAAAAATGCAAAAAAATGCAAAAAAAAATGCAAAAAAAAATGCAAAAAAATGCAAAAACAATGCAAAAAAATGCAAAAAAAAATGCAAAAAAAATGCAAAAAAAATGCAAAAAAAAATGCAAAAAAAATGCAAAAAAAAATGCAAAAAAAAATGCAAAAAAATGCAAAAAAAAATGCAAAAAAAAATGCAAAAAAATGCAAAAACAATGCAAAAAAAATGCAAAAAAAATGTAAAAAAATGCAAAAAAAAATGCAAAAAAAATGCAAAAAAAAATGCAAAAAAAATGCAAAAAAATGCAAAAAAAATGCAAAAAAAAATGCAAAAAAATGCAAAAAAAATGCAAAAAAAATGCAAAAAAATGCAAAAAAAATGCAAAAAAATGCAAAAAAAAAATGCAAAAAAAATGCAAAAAAAAATGCAAAAAAATGCAAAAAAAAATGCAAAAAAATGCAAAAAAAAAATGCAAAAAAAATGCAAAAAAATGCAAAAAAAAATGCAAAAAAAATGCAAAAAAATGCAAAAAAAATGCAAAAAAAAATGCAAAAAAAATGCAAAAAAATGCAAAAAAAATGCAAAAAAAATGCAAAAAAATGCAAAAAAAATGCAAAAAAAATGCAAAAAAAAATGCAAAAAAAATGCAAAAAAAATGCAAAAAAAATGCAAAAAAAATGCAAAAGAATGCAAAAAAAAGCAAAAAAAATGCAAAAAAAAAATACAAAAAAAAAGGCAAAAAAATGCAAAAAAAATGCAAAAAAAATGCAAAAAAAATGCAAAAAAAAATGCAAAAAAATGCAAAAAAAAATGCAAAAAAATGCAAAAAAAATGCAAAAAAAATGCAAAAAAATGCAAAAAAAAATGCAAAAAAAAATGCAAAAAAAATGCAAAAAAAATGCAAAAAAAAATGCAAAAAAATGCAACAAAATGCAAAAAAAAATGCAAAAAAAATGCAAAAAAAAATGCAAAAAAAATGCAAAAAAAATGCAAAAAAAATGCAAAAAAAAATGCAAAAAAAAATGCAAAAAAATGCAAAAAAAATGCAAAAAAAATGCAAAAAAAAATGCAAAGAAAATACTAAAAAAATGCAAAAAAAAAATGCAAAAAAATGCAAAAAAAAAAAGCAAAAAAAAAATGCAAAAAAAAATGCTAAAAAATGCAAAAAAAATGCAAAAAAAAGCAAAAAAAAATGCAAAAAAAATGCAAAAAAAAATGCAAAAAAATGCAAAAAAAAATGCAAAAAAAAATGCAAAAAAATGCAAAAACAATGCAAAAAAATGCAAAAAAAAATGCAAAAAAATGCAAAAAAAATGCAAAAAAAAATGCAAAAAAAATGCAAAAAAAAAAATGCAAAAAAAATGCAAAAAAATGCAAAAAAAAATGCAAAAAAAAATGCAAAAAAATGCAAAAACAATGCAAAAAAAATGCAAAAAAAAATGCAAAAAAATGCAAAAAAATGCAAAAAAAAATGCAAAAAAAATGCAAAAAAATGCAAAAAAAATGCAAAAAAAATGCAAAAAAAATGCAAAAAAATGCAAAAAAAATGCAAAAAAAATGCAAAAAAAAATGCAAAAAAAAATGCAAAAAAATGCAAAAAAAATGCAAAAAAAATGCAAAAACAATGCAAAAAAAATGCAAAAAAAAATGCAAAAAAATGCAAAAAAAATGCAAAAAAAAATGCAAAAAAAATGCAAAAAAATGCAAAAAAAATGCAAAAAAAAAATGCAAAAAAAAATGCAAAAAAAATGCAAAAAAATGCAAAAAAAAATGCAAAAAAAATGCAAAAACAATGCAAAAAAATGCAAAAAAAAATGCAAAAAAAAATGCAAAAAAAATGCAAAAAAAATGCAAAAAAAAATGCAAAAAAATGCAAAAAAAAATGCAAAAAAAATGCAAAAAAAAATGCAAAAAAAATGCAAAAAAAATGCAAAAAAAATGCAAAAAAAAGCAAAAAAAAATGCAAAAAAAAATGCAAAAAAATGCAAAAAAAATGCAAAAAAAATGCAAAAAAAATGCAAAAAAAAATGCAAAAAAAATGCAAAAAAATGCAAAAAAAAATGCAAAAAAAATGCAAAAAAAAATGCAAAAAAAATGCAAAAAAATGCAAAAAAAAATGCAAAAAAAATGCAAAAAAATGCAAAAAAAATGCAAAAAAAATGCAAAAAAAATGCAAAAAAAAATGCAAAAAAAAATGCAAAAAAATGCAAAAAAATGCAAAAAAAAATGCAAAAAAAAATGCAAAAAAATGCAAAAAAAATGCAAAAAAAAATGCAAAAAAATGCAAAAAAAAATGCAAAAAAAATGCAAAAAAAAATGCAAAAAAAATGCAAAAAAAATGCAAAAAAAATGCAAAAAAAAGCAAAAAAAAATGCAAAAAAAAATGCAAAAAAATGCAAAAAAAATGCAAAAAAAATGCAAAAAAAATGCAAAAAAAAATGCAAAAAAAATGCAAAAAAATGCAAAAAAAATGCAAAAAAAATGCAAAAAAAAATGCAAAAAAAATGCAAAAAAATGCAAAAAAAAATGCAAAAAAAAATGCAAAAAAAATGCAAAAAAAAATGCAAAAAAAATGCAAAAAAATGCAAAAAAAAATGCAAAAAAAATGCAAAAAAATGCAAAAAAAATGCAAAAAAAATGCAAAAAAAATGCAAAAAAAAATGCAAAAAAAAATGCAAAAAAATGCAAAAAAAATGCAAAAAAATGCAAAAAAAATGCAAAAAAAATGCAAAAAAAAATGCAAAAAAAATGCAAAAAAATGCAAAAAAAAATGCAAAAAAAATGCAAAAAAAAATGCAAAAAAATGCAAAAAAATGCAAAAAAAAATGCAAAAAAAAATGCAAAAAAAATGCAAAAAAAATGCAAAAAAAAATGCAAAAAAATGCAACAAAATGCAAAAAAAAATGCAAAAAAAATGCAAAAAAAAATGCAAAAAAAATGCAAAAAAATGCAAAAAAAATGCAAAAAAAAATGCAAAAAAAATGCAAAAAAATGCAAAAAAAATGCAAAAAAAATGCAAAAAAAAATGCAAAGAAAATACTAAAAAAATGCAAAAAAAAATGCAAAAAAATGCAAAAAAAAATGCAAAAAAAAAATGCAAAAAAAAATGCTAAAAAATGCAAAAAAAATGCAAAAAAAATGCAAAAAAATGCAAAAAAAAATGCAAAAAAAAATGCAAAAAAATGCAAAAACAATGCAAAAAAATGCAAAAAAAAATGCAAAAAAAATGCAAAAAAAATGCAAAAAAAAATGCAAAAAAAATGCAAAAAAAAAATACAAAAAAAATGCAAAAAAATGCAAAAAAAAATGCAAAAAAAAATGCAAAAAAATGCAAAAACAATGCAAAAAAAATGCAAAAAAAAATGCAAAAAAATGCAAAAAAATGCAAAAAAAAATGCAAAAAAAAGCAAAAAAATGCAAAAAAAATGCAAAAAAAATGCAAAAAAAATGCAAAAAAATGCAAAAAAAATGCAAAAAAAATGCAAAAAAAAATGCAAAAAAATGCAAAAAAATGCAAAAAAAATGCAAAAAAAAAATGCAAAAAAAAATGCAAAAAAAATGCAAAAACAATGCAAAAAAAATGCAAAAAAAAATGCAAAAAAATGCAAAAAAAATGCAAAAAAAAATGCAAAAAAATGCAAAAAAATGCAAAAAAAATGCAAAAAAAATGCAAAAAAAAATGCAAAAAAAAATGCAAAAAAATGCAAAAAAATGCAAAAAAAAATGCAAAAAAAAATGCAAAAAAAATGCAAAAAAATGCAAAAAAAAATGCAAAAAAAATGCAAAAACAATGCAAAAAAATGCAAAAAAAAATGCAAAAAAAATGCAAAAAAAAGGCAAAAAAAATGCAAAAAAAAATGCAAAAAAATGCAAAAAAAAATGCAAAAAAATGCAAAAAAAAATGCAAAAAAAAATGCAAAAAAATGCAAAAAAAAATGCAAAAAAAAAATGCAAAAAAATGCAAAAAAAAATGCAAAAAAAATGCAAAAAAAAATGCAAAAAAAATGCAAAAAAATGCAAAAAAAAATGCAAAAAAAAAATGCAAAAAAAATGCAAAAAAAATGCAAAAAAAAATGCAAAAAAACTGCAAAAAAATGCAAAAAAAAATGCAAAAAAATGCAAAAAAAAATGCAAAAAAAATGCAAAAAAAATGCAAAAAAAATGCAAAAAAAAATGCAAAAAAAATGCAAAAAAATGCAAAAAAATGCAAAAAAAATGCAAAAAAAAATGCAAAGAAAATACTAAAAAAATGCAAAAAAAAATGCAAAAAAAATGCAAAAAAATGCAAAAAAAATGCAAAAAAAAATGCAAAAAAATGCAACAAAATGCAAAAAAAAATGCAAAAAAAATGCAAAAAAAAATGCAAAAAAAATGCAAAAAAAATGCAAAAAAAATGCAAAAAAAAATGCAAAAAAAAATGCAAAAAAATGCAAAAAAAATGCAAAAAAATGCAAAAAAAAAATGCAAAGAAAATACTAAAAAAATGCAAAAAAAAATGCAAAAAAATGCAAAAAAAAATGCAAAAAAAAAATGCAAAAAAAAATGCTAAAAAATGCAAAAAAAATGCAAAAAAAATGCAAAAAAAAATGCAAAAAAAATGCAAAAAAAAATGCAAAAAAATGCAAAAAAAAATGCAAAAAAAAATGCAAAAAAATGCAAAAACAATGCAAAAAAATGCAAAAAAAAATGCAAAAAAAATGCAAAAAAAATGCAAAAAAAAATGCAAAAAAAATGCAAAAAAAAAATGCAAAAAAAATGCAAAAAAATGCAAAAAAAAATGCAAAAAAAAATGCAAAAAAATGCAAAAACAATGCAAAAAAAATGCAAAAAAAAATGCAAAAAAATGCAAAAAAATGCAAAAAAAAATGCAAAAAAAATGCAAAAAAATGCAAAAAAAATGCAAAAAAAATGCAAAAAAAATGCAAAAAAATGCAAAAAAAATGCAAAAAAAATGCAAAAAAAATGCAAAAAAAAATGCAAAAAAATGCAAAAAAAATGCAAAAAAAATGCAAAAACAATGCAAAAAAAATGCAAAAAAAATGCAAAAAAATGCAAAAAAAATGCAAAAAAAAATGCAAAAAAAATGCAAAAAAATGCAAAAAAAATGCAAAAAAAAAATGCAAAAAAAAATGCAAAAAAAAATGCAAAAAAATGCAAAAAAATGCAAAAAAAAATGCAAAAAAAAATGCAAAAAAAATGCAAAAAAATGCAAAAAAAAATGCAAAAAAAATGCAAAAACAATGCAAAAAAATGCAAAAAAAAATGCAAAAAAAAATGCAAAAAAAATGCAAAAAAAATGCAAAAAAAAATGCAAAAAAATGCAAAAAAAAATGCAAAAAAAATGCAAAAAAAAATGCAAAAAAAATGCAAAAAAAATGCAAAAAAAATGCAAAAAAAAGCAAAAAAAAATGCAAAAAAAATGCAAAAAAAATGCAAAAAAAATGCAAAAAAAATGCAAAAAAAAATGCAAAAAAAAATGCAAAAAAATGCAAAAAAAATGCAAAAAAATGCAAAAAAAAATGCAAAAAAAATGCAAAAAAAATGCAAAAAAATGCAAAAAAATGCAAAAAAAAATGCAAAAAAAATGCAAAAAAAAATGCAAAAAAATGCAAAAAAATGCAAAAAAAAATGCAAAAAAAAATGCAAAAAAAATGCAAAAAAAATGCAAAAAAAAATGCAAAAAAAATGCAAAAAAATGCAAAAAAAAATGCAAAAAAAATGCAAAAAAAAATGCAAAAAAAATGCAAAAAAATGCAAAAAAAAAATGCAAAAAAAATGCAAAAAAATGCAAAAAAAATGCAAAAAAAATGCAAAAAAAATGCAAAAAAAATGCAAAAAAAAATGCAAAAAAATGCAAAAAAAATGCAAAAAAATGCAAAAAAAATGCAAAAAAAATGCAAAAAAAAATGCAAAAAAAATGCAAAAAAATGCAAAAAAAAATGCAAAAAAAATGCAAAAAAAAATGCAAAAAAATGCAAAAAAATGCAAAAAAAAATGCAAAAAAAAATGCAAAAAAAATGCAAAAAAAATGCAAAAAAAAATGCAAAAAAATGCAACAAAATGCAAAAAAAATGCAAAAAAAATGCAAAAAAAAATGCAAAAAAAATGCAAAAAAATGCAAAAAAAATGCAAAAAAAATGCAAAAAAAAATGCAAAAAAATGCAAAAAAAATGCAAAAAAAATGCAAAAAAAAATGCAAAGAAAATACTAAAAAAATGCAAAAAAAAATGCAAAAAAATGCAAAAAAAAATGCAAAAAAAATGCAAAAAAAAATGCTAAAAAATGCAAAAAAATGCAAAAAAAATGCAAAAAAAAATGCAAAAAAAATGCAAAAAAAAATGCAAAAAAATGCAAAAAAAAATGCAAAAAAAAATGCAAAAAAATGCAAAAACAATGCAAAAAAATGCAAAAAAAAATGCAAAAAAAAAGCAAAAAAATGCAAAAAAAATGCAAAAAAAATGCAAAAAAAATGCAAAAAAATGCAAAAAAAATGCAAAAAAAATGCAAAAAAAAATGCAAAAAAAAATGCAAAAAAATGCAAAAAAAATGCAAAAAAAATGCAAAAACAATGCAAAAAAAAATGCAAAAAAAAATGCAAAAAAATGCAAAAAAAATGCAAAAAAAAATGCAAAAAAAATGCAAAAAAATGCAAAAAAAATGCAAAAAAAAAATGCAAAAAAAAATGCAAAAAAAAATGCAAAAAAATGCAAAAAAATGCAAAAAAAAATGCAAAAAAAAATGCAAAAAAAATGCAAAAAAATGCAAAAAAAAATGCAAAAAAAATGCAAAAACAATGCAAAAAAATGCAAAAAAAAATGCAAAAAAAAATGCAAAAAAAATGCAAAAAAATGCAAAAAAAAATGCAAAAAAATGCAAAAAAAAATGCAAAAAAATGCAAAAAAAAATGCAAAAAAAAATGCAAAAAAAATGCAAAAAAAAATGCAAAAAAAAATGCAAAAAAATGCAAAAAAAAATGCAAAAAAAATGCAAAAAAAAATGCAAAAAAAATGCAAAAAAATGCAAAAAAAATGCAAAAAAAAAATGCAAAAAAAATGCAAAAAAAATGCAAAAAAAAATGCAAAAAAACTGCAAAAAAATGCAAAAAAAAATGCAAAAAAAATGCAAAAAAAATGCAAAAAAAATGCAAAAAAAATGCAAAAAAAATGCAAAAAAAAATGCAAAAAAAATGCAAAAAAATGCAAAAAAAATGCAAAAAAAATGCAAAAAAAAAATGCAAAGAAAATACTAAAAAAATGCAAAAAAAAAATGCAAAAAAAATGCAAAAAAATGCAAAAAAATGCAAAAAAAAATGCAAAAAAATGCAAAAAAATGCAAAAAAAAATGCAAAAAAAAATGCAAAAAAAAATGCAAAAAAAAATGCAAAAAAATGCAAAAAAATGCAAAAAAAAAATGCAAAAAAAAATGCAAAAAAAATGCAAAAAAATGCAAAAAAAAATGCAAAAAAAATGCAAAAACAATGCAAAAAAATGCAAAAAAAAATGCAAAAAAAAATGCAAAAAAATGCAAAAAAAATGCAAAAAAAAAATGCAAAAAAAAATGCAAAAAAATGCAAAAAAAAATGCAAAAAAAATGCAAAAAAAAAATGCAAAAAAAATGCAAAAAAAAATGCAAAAAAAAATGCAAAAAAATGCAAAAAAAATGCAAAAAAAAATGCAAAAAAAATGCAAAAAAAATGCAAAAAAAATGCAAAAAATGCAAAAAAAAATGCAAAAAAAATGCAAAAAAAATGCAAAAAAAATGCAAAAAAAAATGCAAAAAAAATGCAAAAAAAATGCAAAAAAAATGCAAAAAAAATGCAAAAAAAAATGCAAAAAAAAATGCAAAAAAATGCAAAAAAAATGCAAAAAAATGCAAAAAAAATGCAAAAAAAATGCAAAAAAAAATGCAAAAAAAATGCAAAAAAAAATGCAAAAAAAATGCAAAAAAATGCAAAAAAAAATGCAAAAAAAATGCAAAAAAAATGCAAAAAAAATGCAAAAAAAAATGCAAAAAAAATGCAAAAAAAAATGCAAAAAAAATGCAAAAAAATGCAAAAAAAATGCAAAAAAAATGCAAAAAAAATGCAAAAAAAATGCAAAAAAAATGCAAAAAAAATGCAAAAAAAAATGCAAAAAAAATGCAAAAAAATGCAAAAAAAATGCAAAAAAAATGCAAAAAAATGCAAAGAAAATACTAAAAAAATGCAAAAAAAAAATGCAAAAAAAATGCAAAAAAATGCAAAAAAATGCAAAAAAAAATGCAAAAAAAATGCAAAAAAATGCAAAAAAAATGCAAAAAAAATGCAAAAAAAAATGCAAAAAAAATGCAAAAAAATGCAAAAAAATGCAAAAAAAAAATGCAAAAAAAAATGCAAAAAAAATGCAAAAAAATGCAAAAAAAAATGCAAAAAAAAATGCAAAAACAATGCAAAAAAATGCAAAAAAAAATGCAAAAAAAAATGCAAAAAAAATGCAAAAAAAATGCAAAAAAAAATGCAAAAAAATGCAAAAAAATGCAAAAAAAAATGCAAAAAAAATGCAAAAAAAAAATGCAAAAAAAATGCAAAAAAAATGCAAAAAAAAATGCAAAAAAATGCAAAAAAAATGCAAAAAAAAATGCAAAAAAAATGCAAAAAAAATGCAAAAAAAATGCAAAAAATGCAAAAAAAAATGCAAAAAAAATGCAAAAAAAATGCAAAAAAAATGCAAAAAAAAATGCAAAAAAAATGCAAAAAAAATTACAAAAAAAATGCAAAAAAATGCAAAAAAAAAATGCAAAAAAAAATGCAAAAAAAATGCAAAAAAATGGAAAAAAAAATTCAAAAAAATGCAAAAAAAGGAAAAAATAAATGCAAAAAAAATGCAAAAAAAAATGCAAAAAAAATTCAAAAAAATGCAAAAAAACACAAAAAATGCAAAAAAAAAATGCAAAAAAAAATGCAAAAAAAATGCAAAAAAATGGAAAAAAAATGCAAAAAAAAATGCAAAAAAAAAAATGCAAAAAAATGCAAAAAAAAATGCAAAAAAAAATGCAAAAAAATGCAAAAAAATGGAAAAAAAAATTCAAAAAAATGCAAAAAAAGGAAAAAATAAATGCAAAAAAAATGCAAAAAAAAATGCAAAAAAAATTCAAAAAAATGCAAAAAAAAATGCAAAAAAATGCAAAAAAATGCAAAAAAATGCAAAAAAAAATGCAAAAAAAAATGCAAAAAAATGCAAAAAAAAAATGCAAAAAAACACAAAAAATGCAAAAAATAATGCAAAAAAATGCAAAAAAAAATGCAAAAAAAATGCAAAAAAATGCAAAAAAATGGAAAAAAAAATTCAAAAAAATGCAAAAAAATGCAAAAAAAAATGCAAAAAAAATGCAAAAAAAATTGCAAAAAAACACAAAAAATGCAAAAAAAAATGCAAAAAAAAATGCAAAAAAAATCCAAAAAAATGCAAAAAAAATCCAAAAAAAATGCAAAAAAATGCAAAAAAATGCAAAAAAAAATGCAAAAAAAATGCAAAAAAATGCAAAAAAAAATGCAAAAAAATGCAAAAAAAAATGCAAAAAAATGCAACAAAATGCAAAAAAAATGCAAAAAAAATGCAAAAAAAAAATGCAAAAAAAATGCAAAAAAATGCAAAAAAAATGCAAAAAAAATGCAAAAAAAAATGCAAAAAAATGCAAAAAAAATGCAAAAAAAATGCAAAAAAAAATGCAAAGAAAATACTAAAAAAATGCAAAAAAAAATGCAAAAAAATGCAAAAAAAAATGCAAAAAAAAATGCAAAAAAAAATGCTAAAAAATGCAAAAAAATGCAAAAAAAATGCAAAAAAAAATGCAAAAAAAATGCAAAAAAAAATGCAAAAAAATGCAAAAAAAAATGCAAAAAAAAATGCAAAAAAATGCAAAAACAATGCAAAAAAATGCAAAAAGAAATGCAAAAAAAAAGCAAAAAAATGCAAAAAAAATGCAAAAAAAATGCAAAAAAAATGCAAAAAAATGCAAAAAAAATGCAAAAAAAATGCAAAAAAAAATGCAAAAAAAAATGCAAAAAAATGCAAAAAAAATGCAAAAAAAATGCAAAAACAATGCAAAAAAAATGCAAAAAAAATGCAAAAAAATGCAAAAAAAATGCAAAAAAAAATGCAAAAAAAATGCAAAAAAATGCAAAAAAAATGCAAAAAAAAAATGCAAAAAAAAATGCAAAAAAAAATGCAAAAAAATGCAAAAAAATGCAAAAAAAAATGCAAAAAAAAATGCAAAAAAAATGCAAAAAAATGCAAAAAAAAATGCAAAAAAAATGCAAAAACAATGCAAAAAAATGCAAAAAAAAATGCAAAAAAAAATGCAAAAAAAATGCAAAAAAATGCAAAAAAAAATGCAAAAAAATGCAAAAAAAAATGCAAAAAAATGCAAAAAAAAATGCAAAAAAAAATGCAAAAAAATGCAAAAAAAAATGCAAAAAAAAATGCAAAAAAATGCAAAAAAAAATGCAAAAAAAATGCAAAAAAAAATGCAAAAAAAATGCAAAAAAATGCAAAAAAAATGCAAAAAAAAAATGCAAAAAAAATGCAAAAAAAATGCAAAAAAAATGCAAAAAAACTGCAAAAAAATGCAAAAAAAAATGCAAAAAAATGCAAAAAAAATGCAAAAAAAATGCAAAAAAAATGCAAAAAAAATGCAAAAAAAAATGCAAAAAAAATGCAAAAAAATGCAAAAAAAATGCAAAAAAAATGCAAAAAAAAAATGCAAAGAAAATACTAAAAAAATGCAAAAAAAAAATGCAAAAAAAATGCAAAAAAATGCAAAAAAATGCAAAAAAAAATGCAAAAAAAATGCAAAAAAATGCAAAAAAAATGCAAAAAAAAATGCAAAAAAAAATGCAAAAAAAAATGCAAAAAAATGCAAAAAAATGCAAAAAAAAAATGCAAAAAAAAATGCAAAAAAAATGCAAAAAAATGCAAAAAAAAATGCAAAAAAAATGCAAAAACAATGCAAAAAAATGCAAAAAAAATGCAAAAAAAAATGCAAAAAAAATGCAAAAAAAATGCAAAAAAAAATGCAAAAAAAAATGCAAAAAAATGCAAAAAAAAATGCAAAAAAAATGCAAAAAAAAAATGCAAAAAAAATGCAAAAAAAAATGCAAAAAAAAATGCAAAAAAATGCAAAAAAAATGCAAAAAAAAATGCAAAAAAAATGCAAAAAAAATGCAAAAAAAATGCAAAAAATGCAAAAAAAAATGCAAAAAAAATGCAAAAAAAATGCAAAAAAAATGCAAAAAAAAATGCAAAAAAAATGCAAAAAAAATGCAAAAAAAATGCAAAAAAAATGCAAAAAAAAATGCAAAAAAAAATGCAAAAAAATGCAAAAAAAATGCAAAAAAATGCAAAAAAAATGCAAAAAAAATGCAAAAAAAAATGCAAAAAAAATGCAAAAAAAAATGCAAAAAAAATGCAAAAAAAATGCAAAAAAAAATGCAAAAAAAATGCAAAAAAAATGCAAAAAAAATGCAAAAAAAAATGCAAAAAAAATGCAAAAAAAAAATGCAAAAAAAATGCAAAAAAATGCAAAAAAAAATGCAAAAAAAATGCAAAAAAAATGCAAAAAAAATGCAAAAAAAAATGCAAAAAAATGCAAAAAAAATGCAAAAAAAATGCAAAAAAAAAATGCAAAAAAAAATGCAAAAAAATGCAAAAAAAAATGCAAAAAAAAATGCAAAAAAATGCAAAAAAAAATGCAAAAAAAAATGCAAAAAAATGCAAAAAAAAATGCAAAAAAAATGCAAAAAAAAATGCAAAAAAAATGCAAAAAAATGCAAAAAAAAATGCAAAAAAAAAATGCAAAAAAAATGCAAAAAAAATGCAAAAAAAAATGCAAAAAAACTGCAAAAAAATGCAAAAAAAAATGCAAAAAAATGCAAAAAAAAATGCAAAAAAAATGCAAAAAAAATGCAAAAAAAATGCAAAAAAAAATGCAAAAAAAATGCAAAAAAATGCAAAAAAAATGCAAAAAAAATGCAAAAAAAATGCAAAGAAAATACTAAAAAAATGCAAAAAAAAAATGCAAAAAAAATGCAAAAAAATGCAAAAAAATGCAAAAAAAAATGCAAAAAAAATGCAAAAAAATGCAAAAAAAATGCAAAAAAAAATGCAAAAAAAAATGCAAAAAAAAATGCAAAAAAATGCAAAAAAATGCAAAAAAAAAATGCAAAAAAAAATGCAAAAAAAATGCAAAAAAATGCAAAAAAAAATGCAAAAAAAAATGCAAAAACAATGCAAAAAAATGCAAAAAAAAATGCAAAAAAAAATGCAAAAAAAATGCAAAAAAAATGCAAAAAAAAATGCAAAAAAATGCAAAAAAATGCAAAAAAAAATGCAAAAAAAATGCAAAAAAAAAATGCAAAAAAAATGCAAAAAAAATGCAAAAAAAAATGCAAAAAAATGCAAAAAAAATGCAAAAAAAAATGCAAAAAAAATGCAAAAAAAATGCAAAAAAAATGCAAAAAATGCAAAAAAAAATGCAAAAAAAATGCAAAAAAAATGCAAAAAAAATGCAAAAAAAAATGCAAAAAAAATGCAAAAAAAATTACAAAAAAAATGCAAAAAAATGCAAAAAAAAAATGCAAAAAAAAATGCAAAAAAAATGCAAAAAAATGGAAAAAAAAATTCAAAAAAATGCAAAAAAAGGAAAAAATAAATGCAAAAAAAATGCAAAAAAAAATGCAAAAAAAATTCAAAAAAATGCAAAAAAACACAAAAAATGCAAAAAAAAAATGCAAAAAAAAATGCAAAAAAAATGCAAAAAAATGGAAAAAAAATGCAAAAAAAAATGCAAAAAAAAAAATGCAAAAAAATGCAAAAAAAAATGCAAAAAAAAATGCAAAAAAATGCAAAAAAATGGAAAAAAAAATTCAAAAAAATGCAAAAAAAGGAAAAAATAAATGCAAAAAAAATGCAAAAAAAAATGCAAAAAAAATTCAAAAAAATGCAAAAAAAAATGCAAAAAAATGCAAAAAAATGCAAAAAAATGCAAAAAAAAATGCAAAAAAAAATGCAAAAAAATGCAAAAAAAAAATGCAAAAAAACACAAAAAATGCAAAAAATAATGCAAAAAAATGCAAAAAAAAATGCAAAAAAAATGCAAAAAAATGCAAAAAAATGGAAAAAAAAATTCAAAAAAATGCAAAAAAATGCAAAAAAAAATGCAAAAAAAATGCAAAAAAAATTGCAAAAAAACACAAAAAATGCAAAAAAAAATGCAAAAAAAAATGCAAAAAAAATCCAAAAAAATGCAAAAAAAATCCAAAAAAAATGCAAAAAAATGCAAAAAAATGCAAAAAAAAATGCAAAAAAAAATGCAAAAAAATGCAAAAAAAAATGCAAAAAAAATGCAAAAAAATGCAAAAAAAATGCAAAAAAAATGCAAAAAAAATGCAAAAAAATGCAAAAAAATGCAAAAAAAAATGCAAAAAAAATGTAAAAAAATGCAAAAAAAAATGCAAAAAAATGCAAAAAAAATGCAAAAAAACACAAAAAATGCAAAAAAAAATGCAAAAAAAATGCAAAAAAAAAAATGCAAAAAAATGCAAAAAAAAATGCAAAAAAATGCAAAAAAAAATGCAAAAAAAAATGCAAAAAAATGCAAAAAAATGGAAAAAAAAATTCAAAAAAATGCAAAAAAAGGAAAAAATAAATGCAAAAAAAATGCAAAAAAAAATGCAAAAAAAATTCAAAAAAATGCAAAAAAAAATGCAAAAAAATGCAAAAAAATGCAAAAAAATGCAAAAAAAAATGCAAAAAAAAATGCAAAAAAATGCAAAAAAAAATGCAAAAAAACACAAAAAATGCAAAAAATAATGCAAAAAAATGCAAAAAAAAATGCAAAAAAAATGCAAAAAAATGCAAAAAAATGGAAAAAAAAATTCAAAAAAATGCAAAAAAATGCAAAAAAAAATGCAAAAAAAATGCAAAAAAAATTGCAAAAAAACACAAAAAATGCAAAAAAAAATGCAAAAAAAAATGCAAAAAAAATCCAAAAAAATGCAAAAAAAATCCAAAAAAAATGCAAAAAAATGCAAAAAAATGCAAAAAAAAATGCAAAAAAAATGCAAAAAAATGCAAAAAAAAATGCAAAAAAAATGCAAAAAAAATGCAAAAAAATGCAAAAAAATGCAAAAAAAAATGCAAAAAAAATGTAAAAAAATGCAAAAAAAAATGCAAAAAAATGCAAAAAAAATGCAAAAAAACACAAAAAATGCAAAAAAAAATGCAAAAAAAATGCAAAAAAATGGAAAAAAAAAATTAAAAAAAATGCAAAAAAAAATGCAAAAAAAATGCAAAAAAAATGCAAAAAAATGCAAAAAAAAATGCAAAAAAAAATGCAAAAAAATGCAAAAAAATGCAAAAAAAATGCAAAAAAAAATGCAAAAAAATGCAAAAAAAAAGCAAAAAAAATGCAAAAAAAATGCAAAAAAAAATGCAAAAAACACAAAAAATGCAAAAAAGAATGCAAAAAAATGCAAAAAATGCAAAAAAATGCAAAAAAAATGCAAAAAAAAATGCAAAAAAATGCAAAAAAAAATGCAAAAAAAATGCAAAAAAAAATGCAAAAAAAATGCAAAAAAAATGCAAAAAAATGCAAAAAAAAATGCAAAAAAATGCAAAAAAATGCAAAAAAACACAAAAAATGCAAAAAAAAATGCAAAAAAAAATGCAAAAAAAATGCAAAAAAATTGAAAAAAATGCAAAAAAAAATGCAAAAAAAAATGCAAAAAAATGCTAAAAAAATTGCAAAAAAACACAAAAAATGCAAAAAAAAAAAAATGCAAAAAAAAATGCAAAAAAAATGCAAAAAAATGGAAAAAAAATGCAAAAAAAAATGCAAAAAAAAAAATGCAAAAAAATGCAAAAAAAAATGCAAAAAAATGCAAAAAAAAATGAGAAAAAAATGCAAAAAAATGCAAAAAAAATGCAAAAAAAAATGCAAAAAAACACAAAAAATGCAAAAAAAAATGCAAAAAAAATGCAAAAAAAATGCAAAAAAAATGCAAAAAAAATGCAAAAAAATGCAAAAAAATGCAAAAAAATGCAAAAAAAAATGCAAAAAAAAAAATGCAAAAAAATGCAAAAAAAAATGCAAAAAAAAATGCAAAAAAATGCAAAAAAAAATGCAAAAAAAATGCAAAAAAATGCAAAAAAAATGCAAAAAAAAATGCAAAAAAACACAAAAAATGCAAAAAAAAATGCAAAAAAAATGCAAAAAAAATGCAAAAAAATGCAAAAAAAATGCAAAAAAAATGCAAAAAAATGCAAAAAAATGCAAAAAAAAATGCAAAAAAAATGCAAAAAAATGCAAAAAAAATGCAAAAAAAATGCAAAAAAAATGCCAAAAAAATGCAAAAAAATGCAAAAAAAAAAGCAAAAAAAAAGCAAAAAAAATGCAAAAAAAATGCAAAAAAAAATGCAAAAAAACACAAAAAATGCAAAAAAGAATGCAAAAAAATGCAAAAAAAATGCAAAAAAAAATGCAAAAAAATGCAAAAAAATGGAAAAAAAATTCAAAAAAATGCAAAAAATGCAAAAAAAAATGCAAAAAAAATGCAAAAAAAATGCAAAAAAACACAAAAAATGCAAAAAAAATTCAAAAAAATGCAAAAAAAAATGCAAAAAAAATGCAAAAAAAATGCAAAAAAATGCAAAAAAAATGCAAAAAAAAATGCAAAAAAAAATGCAAAAAAAATGCAAAAAAATGCAAAAAAAAATGCAAAAAAAATGCAAAAAAAATGCAAAAAAATGCAAAAAAATGCAAAAAAAAATGCAAAAAAAATGTAAAAAAATGCAAAAAAAAATGCAAAAAAATGCAAAAAAAAATGCAAAAAAACAAAAAATGCAAAAAAAAAATGCAAAAAAAAATGCAAAAAAAATGCAAAAAAATGGAAAAAAAAATTCAAAAAAATGCAAAAAAAGGAAAAAATAAATGCAAAAAAAATGCAAAAAAAATGCAAAAAAAATTCAAAAAAATGCAAAAAAAAATGCAAAAAAAATGCAAAAAAAATGCAAAAAAAATGCAAAAAAATGCAAAAAAATGCAAAAAAAAATGCAAAAAAAATGTAAAAAAATGCAAAAAAAAATGCAAAAAAATGCAAAAAAATGGAAAAAAAAATTCAAAAAAATGCAAAAAAAGGAAAAAATAAATGCAAAAAAAATGCAAAAAAAAATGCAAAAAAAATTCAAAAAAATGCAAAAAAAAATGCAAAAAAATGCAAAAAAATGCAAAAAAATGCAAAAAAAAATGCAAAAAAAAATGCAAAAAAATGCAAAAAAAAAATGCAAAAAAACACAAAAAATGCAAAAAATAATGCAAAAAAATGCAAAAAAAAATGCAAAAAAAATGCAAAAAAATGCAAAAAAATGGAAAAAAAAATTCAAAAAAATGCAAAAAAATGCAAAAAAAAATGCAAAAAAAATGCAAAAAAAATTGCAAAAAAACACAAAAAATGCAAAAAAAAATGCAAAAAAAAATGCAAAAAAAATCCAAAAAAATGCAAAAAAAATCCAAAAAAAATGCAAAAAAATGCAAAAAAATGCAAAAAAAAATGCAAAAAAAATGCAAAAAAATGCAAAAAAAAATGCAAAAAAATGCAAAAAAAAATGCAAAAAAATGCAACAAAATGCAAAAAAAATGCAAAAAAAATGCAAAAAAAAATGCAAAAAAAATGCAAAAAAATGCAAAAAAAATGCAAAAAAAATGCAAAAAAAAATGCAAAAAAATGCAAAAAAAATGCAAAAAAAATGCAAAAAAAAATGCAAAGAAAATACTAAAAAAATGCAAAAAAAAATGCAAAAAAATGCAAAAAAAAATGCAAAAAAAAATGCAAAAAAAAATGCTAAAAAATGCAAAAAAATGCAAAAAAAATGCAAAAAAAAATGCAAAAAAAATGCAAAAAAAAATGCAAAAAAATGCAAAAAAAAATGCAAAAAAAAATGCAAAAAAATGCAAAAACAATGCAAAAAAATGCAAAAAAAAATGCAAAAAAAAAGCAAAAAAATGCAAAAAAAATGCAAAAAAAATGCAAAAAAAATGCAAAAAAATGCAAAAAAAATGCAAAAAAAATGCAAAAAAAATGCAAAAAAATGCAAAAAAATGCAAAAAAAAATGCAAAAAAAATGTAAAAAAATGCAAAAAAAAATGCAAAAAAATGCAAAAAAATGGAAAAAAAAATTCAAAAAAATGCAAAAAAAGGAAAAAATAAATGCAAAAAAAATGCAAAAAAAATGCAAAAAAAATTCAAAAAAATGCAAAAAAAAATGCAAAAAAAATGCAAAAAAAATGCAAAAAAAATGCAAAAAAATGCAAAAAAATGCAAAAAAAAATGCAAAAAAAATGTAAAAAAATGCAAAAAAAAATGCAAAAAAATGCAAAAAAATGGAAAAAAAAATTCAAAAAAATGCAAAAAAAGGAAAAAATAAATGCAAAAAAAATGCAAAAAAAAATGCAAAAAAAATTCAAAAAAATGCAAAAAAAAATGCAAAAAAATGCAAAAAAATGCAAAAAAATGCAAAAAAAAATGCAAAAAAAAATGCAAAAAAATGCAAAAAAAAAATGCAAAAAAACACAAAAAATGCAAAAAATAATGCAAAAAAATGCAAAAAAAAATGCAAAAAAAATGCAAAAAAATGCAAAAAAATGGAAAAAAAAATTCAAAAAAATGCAAAAAAATGCAAAAAAAAATGCAAAAAAAATGCAAAAAAAATTGCAAAAAAACACAAAAAATGCAAAAAAAAATGCAAAAAAAAATGCAAAAAAAATCCAAAAAAATGCAAAAAAAATCCAAAAAAAATGCAAAAAAATGCAAAAAAATGCAAAAAAAAATGCAAAAAAAATGCAAAAAAATGCAAAAAAAAATGCAAAAAAATGCAAAAAAAAATGCAAAAAAATGCAACAAAATGCAAAAAAAATGCAAAAAAAATGCAAAAAAAAATGCAAAAAAAATGCAAAAAAATGCAAAAAAAATGCAAAAAAAATGCAAAAAAAAATGCAAAAAAATGCAAAAAAAATGCAAAAAAAAGCAAAAAAAAATGCAAAGAAAATACTAAAAAAATGCAAAAAAAAATGCAAAAAAATGCAAAAAAAAATGCAAAAAAAAATGCAAAAAAAAATGCTAAAAAATGCAAAAAAATGCAAAAAAAATGCAAAAAAAAATGCAAAAAAAATGCAAAAAAAAATGCAAAAAAATGCAAAAAAAAATGCAAAAAAAAATGCAAAAAATGCAAAAACAATGCAAAAAAATGCAAAAAAAAATGCAAAAAAAAAGCAAAAAAATGCAAAAAAAATGCAAAAAAAATGCAAAAAAAATGCAAAAAAATGCAAAAAAAATGCAAAAAAAATGCAAAAAAAAATGCAAAAAAAAATGCAAAAAAATGCAAAAAAAATGCAAAAAAAATGCAAAAACAATGCAAAAAAAATGCAAAAAAAAATGCAAAAAAATGCAAAAAAAATGCAAAAAAAAATGCAAAAAAAATGCAAAAAAATGCAAAAAAAATGCAAAAAAAAAATGCAAAAAAAAATGCAAAAAAAAATGCAAAAAAATGCAAAAAAATGCAAAAAAAAATGCAAAAAAAAATGCAAAAAAAATGCAAAAAAATGCAAAAAAAAATGCAAAAAAAATGCAAAAACAATGCAAAAAAATGCAAAAAAAAATGCAAAAAAAAATGCAAAAAAAATGCAAAAAAATGCAAAAAAAAATGCAAAAAAATGCAAAAAAAAATGCAAAAAAATGCAAAAAAAAATGCAAAAAAAAATGCAAAAAAATGCAAAAAAAAATGCAAAAAAAAATGCAAAAAAATGCAAAAAAAAATGCAAAAAAAATGCAAAAAAAAATGCAAAAAAAATGCAAAAAAATGCAAAAAAAATGCAAAAAAAAAATGCAAAAAAAATGCAAAAAAAATGCAAAAAAAAATGCAAAAAAACTGCAAAAAAATGCAAAAAAAAATGCAAAAAAATGCAAAAAAAATGCAAAAAAAATGCAAAAAAAATGCAAAAAAAATGCAAAAAAAAATGCAAAAAAAATGCAAAAAAATGCAAAAAAAATGCAAAAAAAATGCAAAAAAAAAATGCAAAGAAAATACTAAAAAAATGCAAAAAAAAAATGCAAAAAAAATGCAAAAAAATGCAAAAAAATGCAAAAAAAAATGCAAAAAAAATGCAAAAAAATGCAAAAAAAAATGCAAAAAAAAATGCAAAAAAAAATGCAAAAAAAAATGCAAAAAAATGCAAAAAAATGCAAAAAAAAAAATGCAAAAAAAAATGCAAAAAAAATGCAAAAAAATGCAAAAAAAAATGCAAAAAAAATGCAAAAACAATGCAAAAAAATGCAAAAAAAAATGCAAAAAAAAATGCAAAAAAAATGCAAAAAAAATGCAAAAAAAAATGCAAAAAAAAATGCAAAAAAATGCAAAAAAAAATGCAAAAAAAATGCAAAAAAAAAATGCAAAAAAAATGCAAAAAAAAATGCAAAAAAAAATGCAAAAAAATGCAAAAAAAATGCAAAAAAAAATGCAAAAAAAATGCAAAAAAAATGCAAAAAAAATGCAAAAAATGCAAAAAAAAATGCAAAAAAAATGCAAAAAAAATGCAAAAAAAATGCAAAAAAAAATGCAAAAAAAATGCAAAAAAAATGCAAAAAAAATGCAAAAAAAATGCAAAAAAAAATGCAAAAAAAAATGCAAAAAAATGCAAAAAAAATGCAAAAAAATGCAAAAAAAATGCAAAAAAAATGCAAAAAAAAATGCAAAAAAAATGCAAAAAAAAATGCAAAAAAAATGCAAAAAAAATGCAAAAAAAAATGCAAAAAAAATGCAAAAAAAATGCAAAAAAAATGCAAAAAAAATGCAAAAAAAATGCAAAAAAAAAATGCAAAAAAAATGCAAAAAAATGCAAAAAAAAATGCAAAAAAAATGCAAAAAAAATGCAAAAAAAATGCAAAAAAAAATGCAAAAAAAATGCAAAAAAATGCAAAAAAAATGCAAAAAAAAATGCAAAAAAAAATGCAAAAAAATGCAAAAAAAAATGCAAAAAAAATGCAAAAAAATGAAAAAAAAAAAAATGCAAAAAAAAATGCAAAAAAATGCAAAAAAAAATGCAAAAAAAATGCAAAAAAAAATGCAAAAAAAATGCAAAAAAATGCAAAAAAAAATGCAAAAAAAAAATGCAAAAAAAATGCAAAAAAAATGCAAAAAAAAATGCAAAAAAACTGCAAAAAAAATGCAAAAAAAAATGCAAAAAAATGCAAAAAAAAAATGCAAAAAAAATGCAAAAAAAATGCAAAAAAATGCAAAAAAAAATGCAAAAAAAATGCAAAAAAATGCAAAAAAAATGCAAAAAAAATGCAAAAAAAATGCAAAGAAAATACTAAAAAAATGCAAAAAAAAAATGCAAAAAAAATGCAAAAAAATGCAAAAAAATGCAAAAAAAAATGCAAAAAAAATGCAAAAAAATGCAAAAAAAATGCAAAAAAAATGCAAAAAAAAATGCAAAAAAAAATGCAAAAAAATGCAAAAAAATGCAAAAAAAAAATGCAAAAAAAAATGCAAAAAAAATGCAAAAAAATGCAAAAAAAAATGCAAAAAAAAATGCAAAAACAATGCAAAAAAATGCAAAAAAAAATGCAAAAAAAAATGCAAAAAAAATGCAAAAAAAATGCAAAAAAAAATGCAAAAAAATGCAAAAAAATGCAAAAAAAAATGCAAAAAAAATGCAAAAAAAAAATGCAAAAAAAATGCAAAAAAAATGCAAAAAAAAATGCAAAAAAATGCAAAAAAAATGCAAAAAAAAATGCAAAAAAAATGCAAAAAAAATGCAAAAAAAATGCAAAAAATGCAAAAAAAAATGCAAAAAAAATGCAAAAAAAATGCAAAAAAAATGCAAAAAAAAATGCAAAAAAAATGCAAAAAAAATTACAAAAAAAATGCAAAAAAATGCAAAAAAAAAATGCAAAAAAAAATGCAAAAAAAATGCAAAAAAATGGAAAAAAAAATTCAAAAAAATGCAAAAAAAGGAAAAAATAAATGCAAAAAAAATGCAAAAAAAAATGCAAAAAAAATTCAAAAAAATGCAAAAAAACACAAAAAATGCAAAAAAAAAATGCAAAAAAAAATGCAAAAAAAATGCAAAAAAATGGAAAAAAAATGCAAAAAAAAATGCAAAAAAAAAAATGCAAAAAAATGCAAAAAAAAATGCAAAAAAAAATGCAAAAAAATGCAAAAAAATGGAAAAAAAAATTCAAAAAAATGCAAAAAAAGGAAAAAATAAATGCAAAAAAAATGCAAAAAAAAATGCAAAAAAAATTCAAAAAAATGCAAAAAAAAATGCAAAAAAATGCAAAAAAATGCAAAAAAATGCAAAAAAAAATGCAAAAAAAATGCAAAAAAATGCAAAAAAAAAAAAAAACACAAAAAATGCAAAAAATAATGCAAAAAAATGCAAAAAAAAATGCAAAAAAAAATGCAAAAAAATGCAAAAAAATGGAAAAAAAAATTCAAAAAAATGCAAAAAAATGCAAAAAAAAATGCAAAAAAAATGCAAAAAAAATTGCAAAAAAACACAAAAAATGCAAAAAAAAATGCAAAAAAAAATGCAAAAAAAATCCAAAAAAATGCAAAAAAAATCCAAAAAAAATGCAAAAAAATGCAAAAAAATGCAAAAAAAAATGCAAAAAAAATGCAAAAAAATGCAAAAAAAAATGCAAAAAAAATGCAAAAAAATGCAAAAAAAATGCAAAAAAAATGCAAAAAAAATGCAAAAAAATGCAAAAAAATGCAAAAAAAAATGCAAAAAAAATGTAAAAAAATGCAAAAAAAAATGCAAAAAAATGCAAAAAAAATGCAAAAAAACACAAAAAATGCAAAAAAAAATGCAAAAAAAATGCAAAAAAAAAAATGCAAAAAAATGCAAAAAAAAATGCAAAAAAATGCAAAAAAAAATGCAAAAAAATGCAAAAAAAATGCAAAAAAACACAAAAAATGCAAAAAAAAATGCAAAAAAATGCAAAAAAATGGAAAAAAAAATTCAAAAAAATGCAAAAAAAGGAAAAAATAAATGCAAAAAAAATGCAAAAAAAAATGCAAAAAAATGCAAAAAAATGGAAAAAAAAATTCAAAAAAATGCAAAAAAAGGAAAAAATAAATGCAAAAAAAATGCAAAAAAAAATGCAAAAAAAATTCAAAAAAATGCAAAAAAAAATGCAAAAAAATGCAAAAAATGCAAAAAAATGCAAAAAAAAATGCAAAAAAAAATGCAAAAAAATGCAAAAAAAAAATGCAAAAAAACACAAAAAATGCAAAAAATAATGCAAAAAAAATGCAAAAAAAAATGCAAAAAAAATGCAAAAAAATGCAAAAAAATGGAAAAAAAAATTCAAAAAAATGCAAAAAAATGCAAAAAAAAATGCAAAAAAAATGCAAAAAAAATTGCAAAAAAACACAAAAAATGCAAAAAAAAATGCAAAAAAAAATGCAAAAAAAATCCAAAAAAATGCAAAAAAAATCCAAAAAAAATGCAAAAAAATGCAAAAAAATGCAAAAAAAAATGCAAAAAAAATGCAAAAAAATGCAAAAAAAAATGCAAAAAAAATGCAAAAAAATGCAAAAAAAATGCAAAAAAAATGCAAAAAAAATGCAAAAAAATGCAAAAAAATGCAAAAAAAATGCAAAAAAAATGTAAAAAAATGCAAAAAAAAATGCAAAAAAATGCAAAAAAAATGCAAAAAAACACAAAAAATGCAAAAAAAAATGCAAAAAAAATGCAAAAAAAAAAATGCAAAAAAATGCAAAAAAAAATGCAAAAAAATGCAAAAAAAAATGCAAAAAAAAATGCAAAAAAATGCAAAAAAATGGAAAAAAAAATTCAAAAAAATGCAAAAAAAGGAAAAAATAAATGCAAAAAAAATGCAAAAAAAAATGCAAAAAAAATTCAAAAAAATGCAAAAAAAAATGCAAAAAAATGCAAAAAAATGCAAAAAAATGCAAAAAAAAATGCAAAAAAAAATGCAAAAAAATGCAAAAAAAAATGCAAAAAAACACAAAAAATGCAAAAAATAATGCAAAAAAAATGCAAAAAAAAATGCAAAAAAAATGCAAAAAAATGCAAAAAAATGGAAAAAAAAATTCAAAAAAATGCAAAAAAATGCAAAAAAAAATGCAAAAAAAATGCAAAAAAAATTGCAAAAAAACACAAAAAATGCAAAAAAAAATGCAAAAAAAAATGCAAAAAAAATCCAAAAAAATGCAAAAAAAATCCAAAAAAAATGCAAAAAAATGCAAAAAAATGCAAAAAAAAATGCAAAAAAAATGCAAAAAAATGCAAAAAAAAATGCAAAAAAAATGCAAAAAAAATGCAAAAAAATGCAAAAAAATGCAAAAAAAAATGCAAAAAAATGTAAAAAAATGCAAAAAAAATGCAAAAAAATGCAAAAAAAATGCAAAAAAACACAAAAAATGCAAAAAAAAATGCAAAAAAAATGCAAAAAAATGGAAAAAAAAAATTAAAAAAATGCAAAAAAAAATGCAAAAAAAATGCAAAAAAAATGCAAAAAAATGCAAAAAAAAATGCAAAAAAAAATGCAAAAAAAATGCAAAAAAATGCAAAAAAAAATGCAAAAAAAAATGCAAAAAAATGCAAAAAAAAAGCAAAAAAAATGCAAAAAAAATGCAAAAAAAAATGCAAAAAACACAAAAAATGCAAAAAAGAATGCAAAAAAATGCAAAAAAAAATGCAAAAAAAAATTCAAAAAAATGCAAAAAAATGCAAAAAAAAAATGCAAAAAAAATGCAAAAAAAAATGCAAAAAAAATGCAAAAAAAAATGCAAAAAAATGCAAAAAAAAATGCAAAAAAATGCAAAAAAATGCAAAAAAAACACAAAAAATGCAAAAAAAAATGCAAAAAAAAATGCAAAAAAAATGCAAAAAAATTGAAAAAAATGCAAAAAAAAATGCAAAAAAAAAATGCAAAAAAATGCTAAAAAAATTGCAAAAAAACACAAAAAATGCAAAAAAAAAAAAAATGCAAAAAAAAATGCAAAAAAAATGCAAAAAAATGGAAAAAAAATGCAAAAAAAAATGCAAAAAAAAAAATGCAAAAAAATGCAAAAAAAAATGCAAAAAAATGCAAAAAAAAATGAGAAAAAATGCAAAAAATGCAAAAAAATGCAAAAAAAAATGCAAAAAAACACAAAAAATGCAAAAAAAAATGCAAAAAAAATGCAAAAAAAATGCAAAAAAAATGCAAAAAAAATGCAAAAAAAATGCAAAAAAATGCAAAAAAATGCAAAAAAAATGCAAAAAAATGCAAAAAAAAATGCAAAAAAAAATGCAAAAAAATGCAAAAAAAAATGCAAAAAAAAATGCAAAAAATGCAAAAAAAATGCAAAAAAAATGCAAAAAAATGCAAAAAAAATGCAAAAAAAAATGCAAAAAAACACAAAAAATGCAAAAAAAAATGCAAAAAAAATGCAAAAAAAATGCAAAAAAATGCAAAAAAAATGCAAAAAAAATGCAAAAAAATGCAAAAAAATGCAAAAAAAAATGCAAAAAAAATGCAAAAAATGCAAAAAAAATGCAAAAAAAATGCAAAAAAAAATGCCAAAAAAATGCAAAAAAATGCAAAAAAAAAAGCAAAAAAAAAGCAAAAAAAATGCAAAAAAAATGCAAAAAAAAATGCAAAAAAACACAAAAAATGCAAAAAAGAATGCAAAAAAATGCAAAAAAAATGCAAAAAAAAATGCAAAAAAATGCAAAAAAATGGAAAAAAAATTCAAAAAAATGCAAAAAATGCAAAAAAAAATGCAAAAAAAATGCAAAAAAAAATGCAAAAAAACACAAAAAATGCAAAAAAAATTCAAAAAAATGCAAAAAAAAATGCAAAAAAAATGCAAAAAAATGCAAAAAAAATGCAAAAAAAATGCAAAAAAAATGCAAAAAAATGCAAAAAAAATGCAAAAAAAAATGCAAAAAAAATGTAAAAAAATGCAAAAAAAAATGCAAAAAAAATGCAAAAAAACACAAAAAATGCAAAAAAAAATGCAAAAAAAATGCAAAAAAATGGAAAAAAAAATTCAAAAAATGCAAAAAAATGCAAAAAAAAATGCAAAAAAAATGCAAAAAAAATTGCAAAAAAATGCAAAAAATGCAAAAAAAAATGCAAAAAAAAATGCAAAAAAAAATCCAAAAAAATGCAAAAAAAATCCAAAAAAAATGCAAAAAAATGCAAAAAAATGCAAAAAAAAATGCAAAAAAAATGCAAAAAAATGCAAAAAAAAATGCAAAAAAAATGCAAAAAAATGCAAAAAAAATGCAAAAAAAATGCAAAAAAATGCAAAAAAATGCAAAAAAATGCAAAAAAAAATGCAAAAAAAAATGTAAAAAAATGCAAAAAAAAATGCAAAAAAATGCAAAAAAAATGCAAAAAAACACAAAAAATGCAAAAAAAAATGCAAAAAAAATGCAAAAAAATGGAAAAAAAAAATTAAAAAAAATGCAAAAAAAAATGCAAAAAAAATGCAAAAAAAATGCAAAAAAATGCAAAAAAAAATGCAAAAAAATGCAAAAAAAATGCAAAAAAAAATGCAAAAAAATGCAAAAAAAAAGCAAAAAAAATGCAAAAAAAATGCAAAAAACACAAAAAATGCAAAAAAGAATGCAAAAAAATGCAAAAAAAAATGCAAAAAAAAATTCAAAAAAATGCAAAAAAATGCAAAAAAAAATGCAAAAAAAATGCAAAAAAAATGCAAAAAAAATGCAAAAAAATGCAAAAAAATGCAAAAAAAATGCAAAAAAATGCAAAAAAATGCAAAAAAACACAAAAAATGCAAAAAAAAATGCAAAAAAAATGCAAAAAAAATGCAAAAAAATTGAAAAAAATGCAAAAAAAAATGCAAAAAAAAATGCAAAAAAATGCTAAAAAAATTGCAAAAAAACACAAAAAATGCAAAAAAAAAAAAATGCAAAAAAAAATGCAAAAAAAATGCAAAAAAATGGAAAAAAAATGCAAAAAAAAATGCAAAAAAAAAAATGCAAAAAAATGCAAAAAAAAATGCAAAAAAATGCAAAAAAAAATGAGAAAAAAATGCAAAAAAATGCAAAAAAAATGCAAAAAAAAATGCAAAAAAACACAAAAAATGCA
The DNA here is from genome assembly GCA_023566125.1 of Zingel zingel. NCBI lineage: Eukaryota > Metazoa > Chordata > Actinopteri > Perciformes > Percidae > Zingel > Zingel zingel. Next base: position 32,836 of record JAKRKW010000149.1, read on the forward strand.
AAAAAAAATGCAAAAAAAATGCAAAAAAAATGCAAAAAAAATGCAAAAAAAATGCAAAAAAAATGCAAAAAAATGCAAAAAAATGCAAAAAAAAATGCAAAAAAAAAAATGCAAAAAAATGCAAAAAAAAATGCAAAAAAAAATGCAAAAAAATGCAAAAAAAAATGCAAAAAAAATGCAAAAAAATGCAAAAAAAATGCAAAAAAAAATGCAAAAAAACACAAAAAATGCAAAAAAAAATGCAAAAAAAATGCAAAAAAAATGCAAAAAAATGCAAAAAAAATGCAAAAAAAATGCAAAAAAATGCAAAAAAATGCAAAAAAAAATGCAAAAAAAATGCAAAAAAATGCAAAAAAAATGCAAAAAAAATGCAAAAAAAATGCCAAAAAAATGCAAAAAAATGCAAAAAAAAAAGCAAAAAAAAAGCAAAAAAAATGCAAAAAAAATGCAAAAAAAAATGCAAAAAAACACAAAAAATGCAAAAAAGAATGCAAAAAAATGCAAAAAAAATGCAAAAAAAAATGCAAAAAAATGCAAAAAAATGGAAAAAAAAATTCAAAAAAATGCAAAAAATGCAAAAAAAAATGCAAAAAAAATGCAAAAAAAAATGCAAAAAAACACAAAAAATGCAAAAAAAATTCAAAAAAATGCAAAAAAAAATGCAAAAAAAATGCAAAAAAAATGCAAAAAAATGCAAAAAAAAATGCAAAAAAAAATGCAAAAAAAATGCAAAAAAAATGCAAAAAAATGCAAAAAAAATGCAAAAAAAATGCAAAAAAAATGCAAAAAAATGCAAAAAAATGCAAAAAAAAATGCAAAAAAAATGTAAAAAAATGCAAAAAAAAATGCAAAAAAATGCAAAAAAAAATGCAAAAAAACACAAAAAATGCAAAAAAAAAATGCAAAAAAAAATGCAAAAAAAATGCAAAAAAATGGAAAAAAAAATTCAAAAAAATGCAAAAAAAGGAAAAAATAAATGCAAAAAAAATGCAAAAAAAATGCAAAAAAAATTCAAAAAAATGCAAAAAAAAATGCAAAAAAAATGCAAAAAAAATGCAAAAAAATGCAAAAAAAATGCAAAAAAAAATGCAAAAAAAATGCAAAAAAAATGCAAAAAAATGCAAAAAAATGCAAAAAAAAATGCAAAAAAAATGTAAAAAAATGCAAAAAAAAATGCAAAAAAATGCAAAAAAAATGCAAAAAAACACAAAAAATGCAAAAAAAAATGCAAAAAAAAATGCAAAAAAAATGCAAAAAAATGGAAAAAAAAATTCAAAAAAATGCAAAAAAAGGAAAAAATAAATGCAAAAAAATGCAAAAAAAAATGCAAAAAAAATTCAAAAAAATGCAAAAAAAAAATGCAAAAAAAATGCAAAAAAAATGCAAAAAAATGCAAAAAAAAATGCAAAAAAAAATGCAAAAAAATGCAAAAAAAAATGGAAAAAAAATGCAAAAAAAATGCAAAAAAATGCAAAAAAAAGCAAAAAAAATGCAAAAAAAATGCAAAAAAAATGCAAAAAAACAAAAAATGCAAAAAAGAATGCAAAAAATGCAAAAAAAAAATGCAAAAAAAAATGCAAAAAAATGCAAAAAAATGGAAAAAAAAATTCAAAAAAATGCAAAAAAATGCAAAAAAAAATGCAAAAAAAATGCAAAAAAAAATGCAAAAAAACACAAAAAATGCAAAAAAAATGCAAAAAAAAATGCAAAAAAAATCCAAAAAAATGCAAAAAAAAATGCAAAAAAAATGCAAAAAAATTGAAAAAAATGCAAAAAAAAATGCAAAAAAAATGCAAAAAAATGCAAAAAAAATGCTAAAAAAATGCAAAAAAAATGCAAAAAAATGCAAAAAAAAATGCAAAAAAAAATGCAAAAAAATGCAAAAAAAATGCAAAAAAATGCAAAAAAAATGCAAAAAAAAATGCAAAAAAATGCAAAAAAAATGCAAAAAAAATGCAAAAAAAATGCAAAAAAAAATGCAAAAAAAAATGAAAAAAATGCAAAAAAAAATGCAAAAAAAATGCAAAAAAATGCAAAAAAATGCAAAAAAAAATGCAAAAAAAATGCAAAAAAATGCAAAAAAAAATGCAAAAAAAAATGCAAAAAAATGCAAAAAAAATGCAAAAAAAATGCAAAAAAAAATGCAAAAAAAAATGCAAAAAAATGCAAAAAAAATGCAAAAAAAAATGCAAAAAAAAATGCAAAAAAAAATTCAAAAAAAATGCAAAAAAATGGAAAAAAAAATTCAAAAAAATGCAAAAAAATGCAAAAAAAATGCAAAAAAAATGCAAAAAAAATGCAAAAAAAATGCAAAAAAATGCAAAAAAAAATGCAAAAAAAATGCAAAAAAAATGCAAAAAAAGCAAAAAAATGCAAAAAAAAAAGCAAAAAAAATGCAAAAAAAAATGCAAAAAAAATGCAAAAAAATGCAAAAAAAATGCAAAAAAAATGCAAAAAAATGCAAAAAAAATGCAAAAAAAAATGCAAAAAAATGCAAAAAAATGCAAAAAAATATGCAAAAAAAATGCAAAAAAAATGCAAAAAAATGCAAAAAAATGCAAAAAAAAATGCAAAAAAAATGTAAAAAAATGCAAAAAAAAATGCAAAAAAATGCAAAAAAAAATGCAAAAAAACACAAAAAATGCAAAAAAAAATGCAAAAAAAAATGCAAAAAAAATGCAAAAAAATGGAAAAAAAAATTCAAAAAAATTCAAAAAAATGCAAAAAAAATGCAAAAAAACACAAAAAATGCAAAAAAAAATGCAAAAAAAAATGCAAAAAAAATGCAAAAAAATTGAAAAAAATGCAAAAAAAAATGCAAAAAAAATGCAAAAAAATGCAAAAAAAAATGCAAAAAAACACAAAAAATGCAAAAAAAAAATGCAAAAAAAAATGCAAAAAAAATGCAAAAAAATGGAAAAAAAATGCAAAAAAAAATGCAAAAAAAAAAATGCAAAAAAATGCAAAAAAAAATGCAAAAAAAAATGCAAAAAAATGCAAAAAAATGGAAAAAAAAATTCAAAAAAATGCAAAAAAAGGAAAAAATAAATGCAAAAAAAATGCAAAAAAAAATGCAAAAAAAATTCAAAAAAATGCAAAAAAAAATGCAAAAAAAAATGCAAAAAAATGCAAAAAAAAATGCAAAAAAACACAAAAAATGCAAAAAATAATGCAAAAAAATGCAAAAAAAAATGCAAAAAAAATGCAAAAAAATGCAAAAAAATGGAAAAAAAAATTCAAAAAAATGCAAAAAAATGCAAAAAAAAATGCAAAAAAAATGCAAAAAAAATTGCAAAAAAACACAAAAAATGCAAAAAAAAATGCAAAAAAAAATGCAAAAAAAATCCAAAAAAATGCAAAAAAAAAGCAAAAAAAATGCAAAAAAATGCAAAAAAAAAGCAAAAAAAATGCAAAAAAAATGCAAAAAAAAATGCAAAAAACACAAAAAATGCAAAAAAGAATGCAAAAAAATGCAAAAAAAAATGCAAAAAAAAATTCAAAAAAATGCAAAAAAAAATGCAAAAAAATGCAAAAAAATGCAAAAAAACACAAAAAATGCAAAAAAAAATGCAAAAAAAAATGCAAAAAAAATGCAAAAAAATTGAAAAAAATGCAAAAAAAAATGCAAAAAAAAATGCAAAAAAATGCTAAAAAAAATTGCAAAAAAACACAAAAAATGCAAAAAAAAAAAAATGCAAAAAAAAATGCAAAAAAAATGCAAAAAAATGGAAAAAAAATGCAAAAAAAAATGCAAAAAAAATGCAAAAAAATGCAAAAAAAATGCAAAAAAAAATGCAAAAAAACACAAAAAATGCAAAAAAAAATGCAAAAAAAATGCAAAAAAAATGCAAAAAAATGCAAAAAAAATGCAAAAAAAATGCAAAAAAATGCAAAAAAATGCAAAAAAAAATGCAAAAAAAATGCAAAAAAATGCAAAAAAAAATGCAAAAAAAATGCAAAAAAAATGCCAAAAAAATGCAAAAAAATGCAAAAAAAAAAGCAAAAAAAAAGCAAAAAAAATGCAAAAAAAATGCAAAAAAAATGTAAAAAAATGCAAAAAAAAATGCAAAAAAATGCAAAAAAAAATGCAAAAAAACACAAAAAATGCAAAAAAAAAATGCAAAAAAAAATGCAAAAAAATGGAAAAAAAAATTCAAAAAAATGCAAAAAAAGGAAAAAATAAATGCAAAAAAAATGCAAAAAAAATGCAAAAAAAATTCAAAAAAATGCAAAAAAAAATGCAAAAAAAATGCAAAAAAAATGCAAAAAAATGCAAAAAAAATGCAAAAAAAAATGCAAAAAAAATGCAAAAAAAATGCAAAAAAATGCAAAAAAATGCAAAAAAAAATGCAAAAAAAATGTAAAAAAATGCAAAAAAAAATGCAAAAAAATGCAAAAAAAATGCAAAAAAACACAAAAAATGCAAAAAAAAAATGCAAAAAAAAATGCAAAAAAAATGCAAAAAAATGGAAAAAAAAATTCAAAAAAATGCAAAAAAAGGAAAAAATAAATGCAAAAAAATGCAAAAAAAAATGCAAAAAAAATTCAAAAAAATGCAAAAAAAATGCAAAAAAAATGCAAAAAAAATGCAAAAAAATGCAAAAAAAAATGCAAAAAAAAATGCAAAAAAATGCAAAAAAAAATGGAAAAAAAATGCAAAAAAAATGCAAAAAAATGCAAAAAAAAGCAAAAAAAATGCAAAAAAAATGCAAAAAAAATGCAAAAAAACACAAAAAATGCAAAAAAGAATGCAAAAAAATGCAAAAAAAAATGCAAAAAAATGCAAAAAAATGGAAAAAAAAATTCAAAAAAATGCAAAAAAATGCAAAAAAAAATGCAAAAAAAATGCAAAAAAAAATGCAAAAAAACACAAAAAATGCAAAAAAAAATGCAAAAAAAAATGCAAAAAAAATCCAAAAAAATGCAAAAAAAAATGCAAAAAAAATGCAAAAAAAATGCAAAAAAATGCAAAAAAATGCAAAAAAAAAAGCAAAAAAAATGCAAAAAAAATGCAAAAAAATGCAAAAAAAAACACAAAAAATGCAAAAAAAAATGCAAAAAAAAATGCAAAAAAAATGCAAAAAAATTGAAAAAAATGCAAAAAAAAAATGCAAAAAAAATGCAAAAAAATGCAAAAAAAATGCTAAAAAAATGCAAAAAAAATGCAAAAAAATGAAAAAAAAATGCAAAAACAATGCAAAAAAATGCAAAAAAATGCAAAAAAATGCAAAAAAAAATGCAAAAAAAAATGAAAAAAAAATGCAAAAAAATGCAAAAAAAAATGCAAAAAAAATGCAAAAAAAAATGCAAAAAAATGCAAAAAAAATGCAAAAAAATGCAAAAAAAATGCAAAAAAAAATGCAAAAAAATGCAAAAAAAATGCAAAAAAAATGCAAAAAAAATGCAAAAAAAAATGCAAAAAAAAATGAAAAAAATGCAAAAAAAAATGCAAAAAAAATGCAAAAAAATGCAAAAAAATGCAAAAAAAATGCAAAAAAAATGCAAAAAAATGCAAAAAAAAATGCGAAAAAAATGCAAAAAAATGCAAAAAAAATGCAAAAAAAATGCAAAAAAAAATGCAAAAAAAAATGCAAAAAATGCAAAAAAAATGCAAAAAAAATGCAAAAAAAAATGCAAAAAAAAATTAAAAAAAAATGGAAAAAAAAATTCAAAAAAATGCAAAAAAAGGAAAAAATAAATGCAAAAAAAATGCAAAAAAAAATGCAAAAAAAATTCAAAAAAATGCAAAAAAAATGCAAAAAACACAAAAAATGCAAAAAAGAATGCAAAAAAATGCAAAAAAAAATGCAAAAAAAAATTCAAAAAAATGCAAAAAAATGCAAAAAAAAATGCAAAAAAAATGCAAAAAAAATGCAAAAAAACACAAAAAAAATGCAAAAAAAAATGCAAAAAAAATGCAAAAAAATGCAAAAAAAATGCAAAAAAAAAATGCAAAAAAAAATGCAAAAAAAAATGCAAAAAAATGCAAAAAAATGCAAAAAAAAATGCAAAAAAAAATGCAAAAAAAATGCAAAAAAATGCAAAAAAAAATGCAAAAAAAAATGCAAAAAAAAATGCAAAAAAAATGCAAAAAAATGCAAAAAAAAATGCAAAAAAAATGCAAAAACAATGCAAAAAAATGCAAAAAAAAATGCAAAAAAAAATGCAAAAAAAATGCAAAAAAATGCAAAAAAATGCAAAAAAAAATGCAAAAAAAAATGCAAAAAAATGCAAAAAAAAATGCAAAAAAAAATGCAAAAAAATGCAAAAAAAAATGCAAAAAAAATGCAAAAAAAAATGCAAAAAAAATGCAAAAAAATGCAAAAAAAATGCAAAAAAAAAATGCAAAAAAAATGCAAAAAAAATGCAAAAAAAAATGCAAAAAAACTGCAAAAAAATGCAAAAAAAAATGCAAAAAAATGCAAAAAAAATGCAAAAAAAATGCAAAAAAAATGCAAAAAAAATGCAAAAAAAAATGCAAAAAAAATGCAAAAAAATGCAAAAAAAATGCAAAAAAAATGCAAAAAAAAAATGCAAAGAAAATACTAAAAAAATGCAAAAAAAAAATGCAAAAAAAATGCAAAAAAATGCAAAAAAATGCAAAAAAAAATGCAAAAAAAATGCAAAAAAATGCAAAAAAAATGCAAAAAAAAATGCAAAAAAAAATGCAAAAAAAAATGCAAAAAAATGCAAAAAAATGCAAAAAAAAAATGCAAAAAAAAATGCAAAAAAAATGCAAAAAAATGCAAAAAAAAATGCAAAAAAAATGCAAAAACAATGCAAAAAAATGCAAAAAAAAAAGCAAAAAAAAATGCAAAAAAAATGCAAAAAAAATGCAAAAAAAAAATGCAAAAAAAAATGCAAAAAAATGCAAAAAAAAATGCAAAAAAAATGCAAAAAAAAAATGCAAAAAAAATGCAAAAAAAAATGCAAAAAAAAATGCAAAAAAATGCAAAAAAAATGCAAAAAAAAATGCAAAAAAAATGCAAAAAAAATGCAAAAAAAATGCAAAAAATGCAAAAAAAAATGCAAAAAAAATGCAAAAAAAATGCAAAAAAAATGCAAAAAAAAATGCAAAAAAAATGCAAAAAAAATGCAAAAAAAATGCAAAAAAAATGCAAAAAAAAATGCAAAAAAAAATGCAAAAAAATGCAAAAAAAATGCAAAAAAATGCAAAAAAAATGCAAAAAAAATGCAAAAAAAAATGCAAAAAAAATGCAAAAAAAAATGCAAAAAAAATGCAAAAAAAATGCAAAAAAAAATGCAAAAAAAATGCAAAAAAAATGCAAAAAAAATGCAAAAAAAAATGCAAAAAAAATGCAAAAAAAAAATGCAAAAAAAATGCAAAAAAATGCAAAAAAAAATGCAAAAAAAATGCAAAAAAAATGCAAAAAAAATGCAAAAAAAAATGCAAAAAAATGCAAAAAAAATGCAAAAAAAATGCAAAAAAAAAATGCAAAAAAAAATGCAAAAAAATGCAAAAAAAAATGCAAAAAAAAATGCAAAAAAATGCAAAAAAAAATGCAAAAAAAAATGCAAAAAAAAATGCAAAAAAATGCAAAAAAAAATGCAAAAAAAATGCAAAAAAAAATGCAAAAAAAATGCAAAAAAATGCAAAAAAAAATGCAAAAAAAAAATGCAAAAAAAATGCAAAAAAAATGCAAAAAAAAATGCAAAAAAAATGCAAAAAAATGCAAAAAAAATGCAAAAAAAAAATGCAAAAAAAATGCAAAAAAAATGCAAAAAAAAATGCAAAAAAACTGCAAAAAAATGCAAAAAAAAATGCAAAAAAATGCAAAAAAAATGCAAAAAAAATGCAAAAAAAATGCAAAAAAAATGCAAAAAAAAATGCAAAAAAAATGCAAAAAAATGCAAAAAAAATGCAAAAAAAATGCAAAAAAAAAATGCAAAGAAAATACTAAAAAAATGCAAAAAAAAAATGCAAAAAAAATGCAAAAAAATGCAAAAAAATGCAAAAAAAAATGCAAAAAAAATGCAAAAAAATGCAAAAAAAATGCAAAAAAAAATGCAAAAAAAAATGCAAAAAAAAATGCAAAAAAATGCAAAAAAATGCAAAAAAAAAATGCAAAAAAAAATGCAAAAAAAATGCAAAAAAATGCAAAAAAAAATGCAAAAAAAATGCAAAAACAATGCAAAAAAATGCAAAAAAAAATGCAAAAAAAAATGCAAAAAAAATGCAAAAAAAATGCAAAAAAAAAATGCAAAAAAAAATGCAAAAAAATGCAAAAAAAAATGCAAAAAAAATGCAAAAAAAAAATGCAAAAAAAATGCAAAAAAAAATGCAAAAAAAAATGCAAAAAAATGCAAAAAAAATGCAAAAAAAAATGCAAAAAAAATGCAAAAAAAATGCAAAAAAAATGCAAAAAATGCAAAAAAAAATGCAAAAAAAATGCAAAAAAAATGCAAAAAAAATGCAAAAAAAAATGCAAAAAAAATGCAAAAAAAATGCAAAAAAAATGCAAAAAAAATGCAAAAAAAAATGCAAAAAAAAATGCAAAAAAATGCAAAAAAAATGCAAAAAAATGCAAAAAAAATGCAAAAAAAATGCAAAAAAAAATGCAAAAAAAATGCAAAAAAAAATGCAAAAAAAATGCAAAAAAAATGCAAAAAAAAATGCAAAAAAAATGCAAAAAAAATGCAAAAAAAATGCAAAAAAAAATGCAAAAAAAATGCAAAAAAAAAATGCAAAAAAAATGCAAAAAAATGCAAAAAAAAATGCAAAAAAAATGCAAAAAAAATGCAAAAAAAATGCAAAAAAAAATGCAAAAAAATGCAAAAAAAATGCAAAAAAAATGCAAAAAAAAAATGCAAAAAAAAATGCAAAAAAATGCAAAAAAAAATGCAAAAAAAAATGCAAAAAAATGCAAAAAAAAATGCAAAAAAAAATGCAAAAAAAAATGCAAAAAAATGCAAAAAAAAATGCAAAAAAAATGCAAAAAAAAATGCAAAAAAAATGCAAAAAAATGCAAAAAAAAATGCAAAAAAAAAATGCAAAAAAAATGCAAAAAAAATGCAAAAAAAAATGCAAAAAAACTGCAAAAAAATGCAAAAAAAAATGCAAAAAAATGCAAAAAAAAAATGCAAAAAAAATGCAAAAAAAATGCAAAAAAAATGCAAAAAAAAAATGCAAAAAAAATGCAAAAAAATGCAAAAAAAATGCAAAAAAAATGCAAAAAAAATGCAAAGAAAATACTAAAAAAATGCAAAAAAAAAATGCAAAAAAAATGCAAAAAAATGCAAAAAAATGCAAAAAAAAATGCAAAAAAAATGCAAAAAAATGCAAAAAAAATGCAAAAAAAAATGCAAAAAAAAATGCAAAAAAAAATGCAAAAAAATGCAAAAAAATGCAAAAAAAAAATGCAAAAAAAAATGCAAAAAAAAATGCAAAAAAATGCAAAAAAAAATGCAAAAAAAAATGCAAAAACAATGCAAAAAAATGCAAAAAAAAATGCAAAAAAAAATGCAAAAAAAATGCAAAAAAAATGCAAAAAAAAATGCAAAAAAATGCAAAAAAATGCAAAAAAAAATGCAAAAAAAATGCAAAAAAAAAATGCAAAAAAAATGCAAAAAAAATGCAAAAAAAAATGCAAAAAAATGCAAAAAAAATGCAAAAAAAAATGCAAAAAAAATGCAAAAAAAATGCAAAAAAAATGCAAAAAATGCAAAAAAAAATGCAAAAAAAATGCAAAAAAAATGCAAAAAAAATGCAAAAAAAAATGCAAAAAAAATGCAAAAAAAATTACAAAAAAAATGCAAAAAAATGCAAAAAAAAAATGCAAAAAAAAAAGCAAAAAAAATGCAAAAAAATGGAAAAAAAAATTCAAAAAAATGCAAAAAAAGGAAAAAATAAATGCAAAAAAAATGCAAAAAAAAATGCAAAAAAAATTCAAAAAAATGCAAAAAAACACAAAAAATGCAAAAAAAAAATGCAAAAAAAAATGCAAAAAAAATGCAAAAAAATGGAAAAAAAAATGCAAAAAAAAATGCAAAAAAAAAAATGCAAAAAAATGCAAAAAAAAATGCAAAAAAAAATGCAAAAAAATGCAAAAAAATGGAAAAAAAAATTCAAAAAAATGCAAAAAAAGGAAAAAATAAATGCAAAAAAAATGCAAAAAAAAATGCAAAAAAAATTCAAAAAAATGCAAAAAAAAATGCAAAAAAATGCAAAAAAATGCAAAAAAAATGCAAAAAAAAAATGCAAAAAAAAATGCAAAAAAATGCAAAAAAAAAATGCAAAAAAACACAAAAAATGCAAAAAATAATGCAAAAAAATGCAAAAAAAAATGCAAAAAAAATGCAAAAAAATGCAAAAAAATGGAAAAAAAAATTCAAAAAAATGCAAAAAAATGCAAAAAAAAATGCAAAAAAAATGCAAAAAAAATTGCAAAAAAACACAAAAAATGCAAAAAAAAATGCAAAAAAAAATGCAAAAAAAATCCAAAAAAATGCAAAAAAAATCCAAAAAAAATGCAAAAAAATGCAAAAAAATGCAAAAAAAAATGCAAAAAAAATGCAAAAAAATGCAAAAAAAAATGCAAAAAAAATGCAAAAAAAATGCAAAAAAAATGCAAAAAAAATGCAAAAAAAATGCAAAAAAATGCAAAAAAATGCAAAAAAAAATGCAAAAAAAAATGTAAAAAAATGCAAAAAAAAATGCAAAAAAATGCAAAAAAAATGCAAAAAAACACAAAAAATGCAAAAAAAAATGAAAAAAAAATGCAAAAAAAAAAATGCAAAAAAATGCAAAAAAAATGCAAAAAAATGCAAAAAAAAATGCAAAAAAAAATGCAAAAAAATGCAAAAAAATGGAAAAAAAAATTCAAAAAAATGCAAAAAAAGGAAAAAATAAATGCAAAAAAAATGCAAAAAAAAATGCAAAAAAAATTCAAAAAAATGCAAAAAAAAATGCAAAAAAATGCAAAAAAATGCAAAAAAATGCAAAAAAAAATGCAAAAAAAAATGCAAAAAAATGCAAAAAAAAATGCAAAAAAACACAAAAAATGCAAAAAATAATGCAAAAAAATGCAAAAAAAAATGCAAAAAAAATGCAAAAAAATGCAAAAAAATGGAAAAAAAAATTCAAAAAAATGCAAAAAAATGCAAAAAAAAATGCAAAAAAAATGCAAAAAAAATTGCAAAAAAACACAAAAAATGCAAAAAAAAATGCAAAAAAAAATGCAAAAAAAATCCAAAAAAATGCAAAAAAAATCCAAAAAAAATGCAAAAAAATGCAAAAAAATGCAAAAAAAAATGCAAAAAAAATGCAAAAAAATGCAAAAAAAAATGCAAAAAAAATGCAAAAAAAATGCAAAAAAATGCAAAAAAATGCAAAAAAAAATGCAAAAAAAATGTAAAAAAATGCAAAAAAAAATGCAAAAAAATGCAAAAAAAATGCAAAAAAACACAAAAAATGCAAAAAAAAATGCAAAAAAAATGCAAAAAAATGGAAAAAAAAAATTAAAAAAAATGCAAAAAAAAATGCAAAAAAAATGCAAAAAAAATGCAAAAAAATGCAAAAAAAAATGCAAAAAAAAATGCAAAAAAATGCAAAAAAATGCAAAAAAAATGCAAAAAAAATGCAAAAAAATGCAAAAAAAAAGCAAAAAAAATGCAAAAAAAATGCAAAAAAAAATGCAAAAAACACAAAAAATGCAAAAAAGAATGCAAAAAAATGCAAAAAAAAATGCAAAAAAAAATTCAAAAAAATGCAAAAAAATGCAAAAAAAAATGCAAAAAAAATGCAAAAAAAAATGCAAAAAAAATGCAAAAAAAATGCAAAAAAATGCAAAAAAAAATGCAAAAAAATGCAAAAAAATGCAAAAAAACACAAAAAATGCAAAAAAAAATGCAAAAAAAAATGCAAAAAAAATGCAAAAAAATTGAAAAAAATGCAAAAAAAAAATGCAAAAAAAAATGCAAAAAAAATGCTAAAAAAATTGCAAAAAAACACAAAAAATGCAAAAAAAAAAAAATGCAAAAAAAAATGCAAAAAAAATGCAAAAAAATGGAAAAAAAATGCAAAAAAAAATGCAAAAAAAAAAAATGCAAAAAAATGCAAAAAAAAAATGCAAAAAAATGCAAAAAAAAATGAGAAAAAAATGCAAAAAAATGCAAAAAAAATGCAAAAAAAAATGCAAAAAAACACAAAAAAATGCAAAAAAAAATGCAAAAAAAATGCAAAAAAAATGCAAAAAAAATGCAAAAAAAATGCAAAAAAATGCAAAAAAATGCAAAAAAATGCAAAAAAAAATGCAAAAAAAAAAATGCAAAAAAATGCAAAAAAAAATGCAAAAAAAAATGCAAAAAAATGCAAAAAAAAATGCAAAAAAAATGCAAAAAAATGCAAAAAAAATGCAAAAAAAAATGCAAAAAAACACAAAAAATGCAAAAAAAAATGCAAAAAAAATGCAAAAAAAATGCAAAAAAATGCAAAAAAAATGCAAAAAAAAATGCAAAAAAATGCAAAAAAATGCAAAAAAAAATGCAAAAAAAATGCAAAAAAATGCAAAAAAAATGCAAAAAAAATGCAAAAAAAATGCCAAAAAAATGCAAAAAAATGCAAAAAAAAAAGCAAAAAAAAAGCAAAAAAAATGCAAAAAAAATGCAAAAAAAAATGCAAAAAAACACAAAAAATGCAAAAAAGAATGCAAAAAAATGCAAAAAAAATGCAAAAAAAAATGCAAAAAAATGCAAAAAAATGGAAAAAAAATTCAAAAAAATGCAAAAAATGCAAAAAAAATGCAAAAAAAATGCAAAAAAAAATGCAAAAAAACACAAAAAATGCAAAAAAAATTCAAAAAAATGCAAAAAAAAATGCAAAAAAAATGCAAAAAAATGCAAAAAAAATGCAAAAAAAATGCAAAAAAAATGCAAAAAAATGCAAAAAAATGCAAAAAAAAATGCAAAAAAAATGTAAAAAAATGCAAAAAAAAATGCAAAAAAAATGCAAAAAAACACAAAAAATGCAAAAAAAAATGCAAAAAAAATGCAAAAAAATGGAAAAAAAAATTCAAAAAAATGCAAAAAAATGCAAAAAAAAATGCAAAAAAAATGCAAAAAAAATTGCAAAAAAACACAAAAAATGCAAAAAAAAATGCAAAAAAAAATGCAAAAAAAATCCAAAAAAATGCAAAAAAAATCCAAAAAAAATGCAAAAAAATGCAAAAAAATGCAAAAAAAAATGCAAAAAAAATGCAAAAAAATGCAAAAAAAAATGCAAAAAAAATGCAAAAAAATGCAAAAAAAATGCAAAAAAAATGCAAAAAAATGCAAAAAAATGCAAAAAAATGCAAAAAAAAATGCAAAAAAAATGTAAAATAATGCAAAAAAAAAATGCAAAAAAATGCAAAAAAAATGCAAAAAAACACAAAAAATGCAAAAAAAAATGCAAAAAAAATGCAAAAAAATGGAAAAAAAAAATTAAAAAAAATGCAAAAAAAAATGCAAAAAAAATGCAAAAAAAATGCAAAAAAATGCAAAAAAAAATGCAAAAAAAAATGCAAAAAAATGCAAAAAAATGCAAAAAAAATGCAAAAAAAAATGCAAAAAAATGCAAAAAAAAAGCAAAAAAAATGCAAAAAAAATGCAAAAAAAAATGCAAAAAACACAAAAAATGCAAAAAAGAATGCAAAAAAATGCAAAAAAAAATGCAAAAAAAAATTCAAAAAAATGCAAAAAAATGCAAAAAAAAATGCAAAAAAAATGCAAAAAAAATGCAAAAAAAATGCAAAAAAATGCAAAAAAATGCAAAAAAAATGCAAAAAAATGCAAAAAAATGCAAAAAAACACAAAAAATGCAAAAAAAAATGCAAAAAAAAATGCAAAAAAAATGCAAAAAAATTGAAAAAAATGCAAAAAAAAATGCAAAAAAAAATGCAAAAAAATGCTAAAAAAATTGCAAAAAAACACAAAAAATGCAAAAAAAAAAAAATGCAAAAAAAAATGCAAAAAAAATGCAAAAAAATGGAAAAAAAAATGCAAAAAAAAATGCAAAAAAAAAAATGCAAAAAAATGCAAAAAAAAAATGCAAAAAAATGCAAAAAAAAATGAGAAAAAAATGCAAAAAAATGCAAAAAAAAATGCAAAAAAAAATGCAAAAAAACACAAAAAATGCAAAAAAAAATGCAAAAAAAATGCAAAAAAAATGCAAAAAAAATGCAAAAAAAATGCAAAAAAAATGCAAAAAAATGCAAAAAAATGCAAAAAAAAATGCAAAAAAAAAAATGCAAAAAAATGCAAAAAAAAATGCAAAAAAAAATGCAAAAAAATGCAAAAAAAAATGCAAAAAAAATGCAAAAAAATGCAAAAAAAATGCAAAAAAAAATGCAAAAAAACACAAAAAATGCAAAAAAAAATGCAAAAAAAATGCAAAAAAAATGCAAAAAAATGCAAAAAAAATGCAAAAAAAATGCAAAAAAATGCAAAAAAATGCAAAAAAAAATGCAAAAAAAATGCAAAAAAATGCAAAAAAAATGCAAAAAAAATGCAAAAAAAATGCCAAAAAAATGCAAAAAAATGCAAAAAAAAAAGCAAAAAAAAAGCAAAAAAAATGCAAAAAAAATGCAAAAAAAAATGCAAAAAAACACAAAAAATGCAAAAAAGAATGCAAAAAAATGCAAAAAAAATGCAAAAAAAAATGCAAAAAAATGCAAAAAAATGGAAAAAAAAATTCAAAAAAATGCAAAAAATGCAAAAAAAAATGCAAAAAAAATGCAAAAAAAAATGCAAAAAAACACAAAAAATGCAAAAAAAATTCAAAAAAATGCAAAAAAAAATGCAAAAAAAATGCAAAAAAAATGCAAAAAAATGCAAAAAAAAATGCAAAAAAAAATGCAAAAAAAATGCAAAAAAAATGCAAAAAAATGCAAAAAAAAATGCAAAAAAAATGCAAAAAAAATGCAAAAAAATGCAAAAAAATGCAAAAAAAAATGTAAAAAAAATGTAAAAAAATGCAAAAAAAAATGCAAAAAAATGCAAAAAAAATGCAAAAAAACACAAAAAATGCAAAAAAAAATGCAAAAAAAATGCAAAAAAAATGCAAAAAAATGCAAAAAAATGCAAAAAAAAAATGCAAAAAAAATGTAAAAAAATGCAAAAAAAAATGCAAAAAAATGCAAAAAAAAATGCAAAAAAACACAAAAAATGCAAAAAAAAAATGCAAAAAAAAATGCAAAAAAAATGCAAAAAAATGGAAAAAAAAATTCAAAAAAATGCAAAAAAAGGAAAAAATAAATGCAAAAAAAATGCAAAAAAAATGCAAAAAAAATTCAAAAAAATGCAAAAAAAAATGCAAAAAAAATGCAAAAAAAATGCAAAAAAATGCAAAAAAAATGCAAAAAAAAATGCAAAAAAAATGCAAAAAAAATGCAAAAAAATGCAAAAAAATGCAAAAAAAAATGCAAAAAAAATGTAAAAAAATGCAAAAAAAAATGCAAAAAAATGCAAAAAAAATGCAAAAAAACACAAAAAATGCAAAAAAAAATGCAAAAAAAAATGCAAAAAAAATGCAAAAAAATGGAAAAAAAAATTCAAAAAAATGCAAAAAAAGGAAAAAATAAATGCAAAAAAATGCAAAAAAAAATGCAAAAAAAATTCAAAAAAATGCAAAAAAAAAATGCAAAAAAAATGCAAAAAAAATGCAAAAAAATGCAAAAAAAAATGCAAAAAAAATTCAAAAAAATGCAAAAAAAAAATGCAAAAAAAATGCAAAAAAAATGCAAAAAAATGCAAAAAAAAATGCAAAAAAAAATGCAAAAAAATGCAAAAAAAAATGGAAAAAAAATGCAAAAAAAATGCAAAAAAATGCAAAAAAAAGCAAAAAAAATGCAAAAAAAATGCAAAAAAAATGCAAAAAAACAAAAAATGCAAAAAAGAATGCAAAAAATGCAAAAAAAAAATGCAAAAAAAAATGCAAAAAAATGCAAAAAAATGGAAAAAAAAATTCAAAAAAATGCAAAAAAATGCAAAAAAAAATGCAAAAAAAATGCAAAAAAAAATGCAAAAAAACACAAAAAATGCAAAAAAAATGCAAAAAAAAATGCAAAAAAAATCCAAAAAAATGCAAAAAAAAATGCAAAAAAAATGCAAAAAAATTGAAAAAAATGCAAAAAAAAATGCAAAAAAAATGCAAAAAAATGCAAAAAAAATGCTAAAAAAATGCAAAAAAAATGCAAAAAAATGAAAAAAAAAATGCAAAAAAAAATGCAAAAAAATGCAAAAAAAATGCAAAAAAATGCAAAAAAAATGCAAAAAAAAATGCAAAAAAATGCAAAAAAAATGCAAAAAAAATGCAAAAAAAATGCAAAAAAAAATGCAAAAAAAAATGAAAAAAATGCAAAAAAAAATGCAAAAAAAATGCAAAAAAATGCAAAAAAATGCAAAAAAAAATGCAAAAAAAATGCAAAAAAATGCAAAAAAAAATGCAAAAAAAAATGCAAAAAAATGCAAAAAAAATGCAAAAAAAATGCAAAAAAAAATGCAAAAAAAATGCAAAAAAATGCAAAAAAAATGCAAAAAAAAATGCAAAAAAAAATGCAAAAAAAAATTCAAAAAAAATGCAAAAAAATGGAAAAAAAAATTCAAAAAAATGCAAAAAAATGCAAAAAAAATGCAAAAAAAATGCAAAAAAAATGCAAAAAAAATGCAAAAAAATGCAAAAAAAAATGCAAAAAAAATGCAAAAAAAATGCAAAAAAAGCAAAAAAATGCAAAAAAAAAAGCAAAAAAAATGCAAAAAAAAATGCAAAAAAAATGCAAAAAAATGCAAAAAAAATGCAAAAAAAATGCAAAAAAATGCAAAAAAAATGCAAAAAAAAATGCAAAAAATGCAAAAAAATGCAAAAAAATATGCAAAAAAAATGCAAAAAAAATGCAAAAAAATGCAAAAAAATGCAAAAAAAAATGCAAAAAAAATGTAAAAAAATGCAAAAAAAAATGCAAAAAAATGCAAAAAAAAATGCAAAAAAACACAAAAAATGCAAAAAAAAAATGCAAAAAAAAATGCAAAAAAAATGCAAAAAAATGGAAAAAAAAATTCAAAAAAATTCAAAAAAATGCAAAAAAAATGCAAAAAAACACAAAAAATGCAAAAAAAAATGCAAAAAAAAAATGCAAAAAAAATGCAAAAAAAATGCAAAAAAATGCAAAAAAAAATGCAAAAAAAAATGCAAAAAAATGCAAAAAAAAATGGAAAAAAAATGCAAAAAAAATGCAAAAAAATGCAAAAAAAAGCAAAAAAAATGCAAAAAAAATGCAAAAAAAATGCAAAAAAACAAAAAATGCAAAAAAGAATGCAAAAAATGCAAAAAAAAAATGCAAAAAAAAATGCAAAAAAATGCAAAAAAATGGAAAAAAAAATTCAAAAAAATGCAAAAAAATGCAAAAAAAAATGCAAAAAAAATGCAAAAAAAAATGCAAAAAAACACAAAAAATGCAAAAAAAATGCAAAAAAAAATGCAAAAAAAATCCAAAAAAATGCAAAAAAAAATGCAAAAAAAATGCAAAAAAATTGAAAAAAATGCAAAAAAAAAATGCAAAAAAAATGCAAAAAAATGCAAAAAAAATGCTAAAAAAATGCAAAAAAAATGCAAAAAAATGAAAAAAAAAATGCAAAAAAAAATGCAAAAAAATGCAAAAAAAATGCAAAAAAATGCAAAAAAAATGCAAAAAAAAATGCAAAAAAATGCAAAAAAAATGCAAAAAAAATGCAAAAAAAATGCAAAAAAAAATGCAAAAAAAAATGAAAAAAATGCAAAAAAAAATGCAAAAAAAATGCAAAAAAATGCAAAAAAATGCAAAAAAAAATGCAAAAAAAATGCAAAAAAATGCAAAAAAAAATGCAAAAAAAAATGCAAAAAAATGCAAAAAAAATGCAAAAAAAATGCAAAAAAAAATGCAAAAAAAAATGCAAAAAAATGCAAAAAAAATGCAAAAAAAAATGCAAAAAAAAATGCAAAAAAAAATTCAAAAAAAATGCAAAAAAATGGAAAAAAAAATTCAAAAAAATGCAAAAAAATGCAAAAAAAATGCAAAAAAAATGCAAAAAAAATGCAAAAAAAAATGCAAAAAAATGCAAAAAAAAATGCAAAAAAAATGCAAAAAAAATGCAAAAAAAGCAAAAAAATGCAAAAAAAAAAGCAAAAAAAATGCAAAAAAAAATGCAAAAAAAATGCAAAAAAATGCAAAAAAAATGCAAAAAAAATGCAAAAAAATGCAAAAAAATGCAAAAAAAAATGCAAAAAATGCAAAAAAATGCAAAAAAATATGCAAAAAAAATGCAAAAAAAATGCAAAAAAATGCAAAAAAATGCAAAAAAAAATGCAAAAAAAATGTAAAAAAATGCAAAAAAAAATGCAAAAAAATGCAAAAAAAAATGCAAAAAAACACAAAAAATGCAAAAAAAAAATGCAAAAAAAAAATGCAAAAAAAATGCAAAAAAATGGAAAAAAAAATTCAAAAAAATTCAAAAAAATGCAAAAAAAATGCAAAAAAACACAAAAAATGCAAAAAAAAATGCAAAAAAAAATGCAAAAAAAATGCAAAAAAATTGAAAAAAATGCAAAAAAAAATGCAAAAAAAATGCAAAAAAATGCAAAAAAAAATGCAAAAAAACACAAAAAATGCAAAAAAAAAATGCAAAAAAAAATGCAAAAAAAATGCAAAAAAATGGAAAAAAAATGCAAAAAAAAATGCAAAAAAAAAAATGCAAAAAAATGCAAAAAAAAATGCAAAAAAAAATGCAAAAAAATGCAAAAAAATGGAAAAAAAAATTCAAAAAAATGCAAAAAAAGGAAAAAATAAATGCAAAAAAAATGCAAAAAAAAATGCAAAAAAAATTCAAAAAAATGCAAAAAAAAATGCAAAAAAAAATGCAAAAAAATGCAAAAAAAAATGCAAAAAAACACAAAAAATGCAAAAAATAATGCAAAAAAATGCAAAAAAAAATGCAAAAAAAATGCAAAAAAATGCAAAAAAATGGAAAAAAAAATTCAAAAAAATGCAAAAAAATGCAAAAAAAAATGCAAAAAAAATGCAAAAAAAATTGCAAAAAAACACAAAAAATGCAAAAAAAAATGCAAAAAAAAATGCAAAAAAAATCCAAAAAAATGCAAAAAAAAAGCAAAAAAAATGCAAAAAAATGCAAAAAAAAAGCAAAAAAAATGCAAAAAAAATGCAAAAAAAAAATGCAAAAAACACAAAAAATGCAAAAAAGAATGCAAAAAAATGCAAAAAAAAATGCAAAAAAAATTCAAAAAAATGCAAAAAAAAATGCAAAAAAATGCAAAAAAATGCAAAAAAACACAAAAAATGCAAAAAAAAATGCAAAAAAAATGCAAAAAAAATGCAAAAAAATGCAAAAAAAATGCAAAAAAAATGCAAAAAAATGCAAAAAAATGCAAAAAAAATGCAAAAAAAATGCAAAAAAATGCAAAAAAAAATGCAAAAAAAATGCAAAAAAAATGCCAAAAAAATGCAAAAAAATGCAAAAAAAAAAGCAAAAAAAAAGCAAAAAAAATGCAAAAAAAATGCAAAAAAAATGTAAAAAAATGCAAAAAAAAATGCAAAAAAATGCAAAAAAAAATGCAAAAAAACACAAAAAATGCAAAAAAAAAATGCAAAAAAAAATGCAAAAAAATGGAATAAAAAATTCAAAAAAATGCAAAAAAAGGAAAAAATAAATGCAAAAAAAATGCAAAAAAAATGCAAAAAAAATTCAAAAAAATGCAAAAAAAAATGCAAAAAAAATGCAAAAAAAATGCAAAAAAATGCAAAAAAAATGCAAAAAAAAATGCAAAAAAAATGCAAAAAAAATGCAAAAAAATGCAAAAAAATGCAAAAAAAAATGCAAAAAAAATGTAAAAAAATGCAAAAAAAAATGCAAAAAAATGCAAAAAAAATGCAAAAAAACACAAAAAATGCAAAAAAAAATGCAAAAAAAAATGCAAAAAAAATGCAAAAAAATGGAAAAAAAAATTCAAAAAAATGCAAAAAAAGGAAAAAATAAATGCAAAAAAATGCAAAAAAAAATGCAAAAAAAATTCAAAAAAATGCAAAAAAAATGCAAAAAAAATGCAAAAAAAATGCAAAAAAATGCAAAAAAAAATGCAAAAAAAAATGCAAAAAAATGCAAAAAAAAATGGAAAAAAAA
Source organism: Zingel zingel (assembly GCA_023566125.1). Lineage (NCBI taxonomy): Eukaryota > Metazoa > Chordata > Actinopteri > Perciformes > Percidae > Zingel > Zingel zingel. The sequence continues at coordinate 53,002 of JAKRKW010000149.1, forward strand.
ATGCAAAAAAAAATGCAAAAAAATGCAAAAAAAATGCAAAAAAATGCAAAAAAAATGCAAAAAAAATGCAAAAAAATGCAAAAAAAATGCAAAAAAAATGCAAAAAAAATGCAAAAAAAATGCAAAAAAAAATGAAAAAAATGCAAAAAAAAATGCAAAAAAAATGCAAAAAAATGCAAAAAAATGCAAAAAAAAATTGCAAAAAAAATGCAAAAAAATGCAAAAAAAAATGCAAAAAAAAATGCAAAAAAATGCAAAAAAAATGCAAAAAAAATGCAAAAAAAAATGCAAAAAAAAATGCAAAAAAATGCAAAAAAAATGCAAAAAAAAATGCAAAAAAAAATGCAAAAAAAAATTCAAAAAAAATGCAAAAAAATGGAAAAAAAAATTCAAAAAAATGCAAAAAAATGCAAAAAAAATGCAAAAAAAATGCAAAAAAAATGCAAAAAAATGCAAAAAAATGCAAAAAAAAATGCAAAAAAAATGCAAAAAAAATGCAAAAAAAGCAAAAAAATGCAAAAAAAAAAGCAAAAAAAATGCAAAAAAAAATGCAAAAAAAATGCAAAAAAATGCAAAAAAAATGCAAAAAAAATGCAAAAAAATGCAAAAAAATGCAAAAAAAAATGCAAAAAATGCAAAAAAATGCAAAAAAATATGCAAAAAAAATGCAAAAAAAATGCAAAAAAATGCAAAAAAATGCAAAAAAAAATGCAAAAAAAATGTAAAAAAATGCAAAAAAAAATGCAAAAAAATGCAAAAAAAAATGCAAAAAAACACAAAAAATGCAAAAAAAAAATGCAAAAAAAAAATGCAAAAAAAATGCAAAAAAATGGAAAAAAAAATTCAAAAAAATTCAAAAAAATGCAAAAAAAATGCAAAAAAACACAAAAATGCAAAAAAAAATGCAAAAAAAAATGCAAAAAAAATGCAAAAAAATTGAAAAAAAATGCAAAAAAAAATGCAAAAAAAATGCAAAAAAATGCAAAAAAAAATGCAAAAAAACACAAAAAATGCAAAAAAAAAATGCAAAAAAAAATGCAAAAAAAATGCAAAAAAATGGAAAAAAAATGCAAAAAAAAATGCAAAAAAAAAAATGCAAAAAAATGCAAAAAAAAATGCAAAAAAAAATGCAAAAAAATGCAAAAAAATGGAAAAAAAAATTCAAAAAAATGCAAAAAAAGGAAAAAATAAATGCAAAAAAAATGCAAAAAAAAATGCAAAAAAAATTCAAAAAAATGCAAAAAAAAATGCAAAAAAAAATGCAAAAAAATGCAAAAAAAAATGCAAAAAAACACAAAAAATGCAAAAAATAATGCAAAAAAATGCAAAAAAAAATGCAAAAAAAATGCAAAAAAATGCAAAAAAATGGAAAAAAAAATTCAAAAAAATGCAAAAAAATGCAAAAAAAAATGCAAAAAAAATGCAAAAAAAAATTGCAAAAAAACACAAAAAATGCAAAAAAAAATGCAAAAAAAATGCAAAAAAAATCCAAAAAAATGCAAAAAAAAAGCAAAAAAAATGCAAAAAAATGCAAAAAAAAAGCAAAAAAAATGCAAAAAAAATGCAAAAAAAAATGCAAAAAACACAAAAAATGCAAAAAAGAATGCAAAAAAATGCAAAAAAAATGCAAAAAAAATTCAAAAAAATGCAAAAAAAAATGCAAAAAAATGCAAAAAAATGCAAAAAAACACAAAAAATGCAAAAAAAAATGCAAAAAAAATGCAAAAAAAATGCAAAAAAATGCAAAAAAAATGCAAAAAAAATGCAAAAAAATGCAAAAAAATGCAAAAAAAATGCAAAAAAAAATGCAAAAAAATGCAAAAAAAAATGCAAAAAAAATGCAAAAAAAATGCCAAAAAAATGCAAAAAAATGCAAAAAAAAAAGCAAAAAAAAAGCAAAAAAAATGCAAAAAAAATGCAAAAAAAATGTAAAAAAATGCAAAAAAAATGCAAAAAAATGCAAAAAAAAATGCAAAAAAACACAAAAAATGCAAAAAAAAATGCAAAAAAAAATGCAAAAAAATGGAATAAAAAATTCAAAAAAATGCAAAAAAAGGAAAAAATAAATGCAAAAAAAATGCAAAAAAAATGCAAAAAAAATTCAAAAAAATGCAAAAAAAATGCAAAAAAAATGCAAAAAAAATGCAAAAAAAATGCAAAAAAAATGCAAAAAAAAATGCAAAAAAAATGCAAAAAAAAATGCAAAAAAATGCAAAAAAATGCAAAAAAAAATGCAAAAAAAAATGTAAAAAAATGCAAAAAAAAATGCAAAAAAATGCAAAAAAAATGCAAAAAAACACAAAAAATGCAAAAAAAAATGCAAAAAAAAATGCAAAAAAAATGCAAAAAAATGGAAAAAAAAATTCAAAAAAATGCAAAAAAAGGAAAAAATAAATGCAAAAAAATGCAAAAAAAAATGCAAAAAAAATTCAAAAAAATGCAAAAAAAATGCAAAAAAAATGCAAAAAAAATGCAAAAAAATGCAAAAAAAAATGCAAAAAAAATGCAAAAAAATGCAAAAAAAAATGGAAAAAAAATGCAAAAAAAATGCAAAAAAATGCAAAAAAAAGCAAAAAAAATGCAAAAAAAATGCAAAAAAAATGCAAAAAAACACAAAAAATGCAAAAAAGAATGCAAAAAAATGCAAAAAAAAATGCAAAAAAAAATGCAAAAAAATGCAAAAAAATGGAAAAAAAAATTCAAAAAAATGCAAAAAAATGCAAAAAAAAATGCAAAAAAAATGCAAAAAAAAATGCAAAAAAACACAAAAAATGCAAAAAAAAATGCAAAAAAAAATGCAAAAAAAATCCAAAAAAATGCAAAAAAAAATGCAAAAAAAATGCAAAAAAAATGCAAAAAAATGCAAAAAAATGCAAAAAAAAAAAGCAAAAAAAATGCAAAAAAAATGCAAAAAAATGCAAAAAAAAACACAAAAAATGCAAAAAAAAATGCAAAAAAAAATGCAAAAAAAATGCAAAAAAATTGAAAAAAATGCAAAAAAAAAATGCAAAAAAAAATGCAAAAAAATGCAAAAAAAATGCTAAAAAAATGCAAAAAAAATGCAAAAAAATGAAAAAAAAATGCAAAAACAATGCAAAAAAATGCAAAAAAATGCAAAAAAATGCAAAAAAAAATGCAAAAAAAAATGCAAAAAAAATGCAAAAAAAATGCAAAAAAAAATGCAAAAAAAAATGCAAAAAAAAAATGCAAAAAAATGCAAAAAAAATGCAAAAAAATGCAAAAAAAATGCAAAAAAAAATGCAAAAAAATGCAAAAAAAATGCAAAAAAAAATGCAAAAAAAAATGCAAAAAAAAATGCAAAAAAAAATGAAAAAAATGCAAAAAAAAATGCAAAAAAAATGCAAAAAAATGCAAAAAAATGCAAAAAAAATGCAAAAAAAATGCAAAAAAATGCAAAAAAAAATGCGAAAAAAAATGCAAAAAAATGCAAAAAAAATGCAAAAAAAATGCAAAAAAAAATGCAAAAAAAAATGCAAAAAAATGCAAAAAAAATGCAAAAAAAATGCAAAAAAAAAATGCAAAAAAAAATTAAAAAAAAATGGAAAAAAAAATTCAAAAAAATGCAAAAAAAGGAAAAAATAAATGCAAAAAAAATGCAAAAAAAAATGCAAAAAAAATTCAAAAAAATGCAAAAAAAATGCAAAAAACACAAAAAATGCAAAAAAGAATGCAAAAAAATGCAAAAAAAAATGCAAAAAAAAATTCAAAAAAATGCAAAAAAATGCAAAAAAAAATGCAAAAAAAAATGCAAAAAAAATGCAAAAAAACACAAAAAATGCAAAAAAAAATGCAAAAAAAAATGCAAAAAACACAAAAAATGCAAAAAAGAATGCAAAAAAATGCAAAAAAAAATGCAAAAAAAATGCAAAAAAAATGCAAAAAAATGCAAAAAAAAATGCAAAAAAATGCAAAAAAAATGCAAAAAACACAAAAAATGCAAAAAAGAATGCAAAAAAATGCAAAAAAAAATGCAAAAAAAATGCAAAAAAAATGCAAAAAAAATGCAAAAAAAAATGCAAAAAAAATGCAAAAAAATGCAAAAAAAAAATGCAAAAAAAAATGCAAAAAAAAATGCAAAAAAAATGAAAAAAAATGCAAAAAAAAATGCAAAAAAAAAAATGCAAAAAAAATGCAAAAAAAATGCAAAAAAAAATGCAAAAAAAATGCAAAAAAAATGCAAAAAAAATGCAAAAAAATGCAAAAAAAATGCAAAAAACACAAAAAATGCAAAAAAAAATGCAAAAAAAATGCAAAAAAAATGCAAAAAAATGCAAAAAAAATGCAAAAAAAAATGCAAAAAATGCAAAAAAATGCAAAAAAAAATGCAAAAAAAAATGCAAAAAAAATGCAAAAAAAATGAAAAAAAAATGCAAAAAAAATGCAAAAAAATGCAAAAAAAAGCAAAAAAAATGCAAAAAAAATGCAAAAAAAATGCAAAAAAACACAAAAAATGCAAAAAAGAATGCAAAAAAAATGCAAAAAAAAATGCAAAAAAAAATGCAAAAAAATGCAAAAAAATGGAAAAAAAAATTCAAAAAAATGCAAAAAAATGCAAAAAAAAATGCAAAAAAAATGCAAAAAAAAATGCAAAAAAAACACAAAAAATGCAAAAAAAATGCAAAAAAAAATGCAAAAAAAATCCAAAAAAATGCAAAAAAAATGCAAAAAAAATGCAAAAAAAATGCAAAAAAAATGCAAAAAAATGCAAAAAAAAAAGCAAAAAAAATGCAAAAAAAATGCAAAAAAATGCAAAAAAAAACACAAAAAATGCAAAAAAAAATGCAAAAAAAATGCAAAAAAATGCAAAAAAATTGAAAATGCAAAAAAAATGCAAAAAAAATGCAAAAAAATGCAAAAAAATGCAAAAAAAATGCAAAAAAAATGCAAAAAAATGCAAAAAAAATGCAAAACAATGCAAAAAAAATGCAAAAAAATGCAAAAAAATGCAAAAAAAAATGCAAAAAAAAATGCAAAAAAAATGCAAAAAAATGCAAAAAAAAATGCAAAAAAAATGCAAAAAAAAATGCAAAAAAATGCAAAAAAAATGCAAAAAAATGCAAAAAAAATGCAAAAAAAAATGCAAAAAAATGCAAAAAAAATGCAAAAAAAATGCAAAAAAAATGCAAAAAAAAATGCAAAAAAAAATGAAAAAAATGCAAAAAAAAATGCAAAAAAAATGCAAAAAATGCAAAAAAATGCAAAAAAAATGCAAAAAAAATGCAAAAAAATGCAAAAAAAAATGCGAAAAAAAATGCAAAAAAATGCAAAAAAAATGCAAAAAAAATGCAAAAAAAAATGCAAAAAAAATGCAAAAAATGCAAAAAAAATGCAAAAAAAAATGCAAAAAAAAATGCAAAAAAAATTAAAAAAAAATGGAAAAAAAAATTCAAAAAAATGCAAAAAAAAGGAAAAAATAAATGCAAAAAAAATGCAAAAAAAAATGCAAAAAAAATTCAAAAAAATGCAAAAAAAATGCAAAAAACACAAAAAATGCAAAAAAGAATGCAAAAAAATGCAAAAAAAAATGCAAAAAAAAATTCAAAAAATGCAAAAAAAGCAAAAAAAAATGCAAAAAAAATGCAAAAAAAATGCAAAAAAACACAAAAAATGCAAAAAAAAATGCAAAAAAAAATGCAAAAAACACAAAAAATGCAAAAAAGAATGCAAAAAATGCAAAAAAAAATGCAAAAAAAATTGCAAAAAAAATGCAAAAAAATGCAAAAAAAATGCAAAAAAATGCAAAAAAAATGCAAAAAAACACAAAAAATGCAAAAAAGAATGCAAAAAAAATGCAAAAAAAATGCAAAAAAAAAATGCAAAAAAAAATGCAAAAAAATGCAAAAAAAAAATGCAAAAAAATGCAAAAAAAATGCAAAAAAAGCACAAAAAATGCAAAAAAAAATGCAAAAAAAATGCAAAAAAAAATGCAAAAAAATTGAAAAAAATGCAAAAAAAAATGCAAAAAAAAATGCAAAAAAAAATGCAAAAAAATGCAAAAAAAATGCAAAAAAATGCAAAAAATGCAAAAAAAAAATGCAAAAAAAAATGCAAAAAAAATGCAAAAAAAATGCAAAAAAAATGCAAAAAAAATGCAAAAAAAAAAATGCAAAAAAATGCAAAAAAAATGCAAAAAAAAATGCAAAAAAATGCAAAAAAAATGCAAAAAAAATGCAAAAAAATGCAAAAAAAATGCAAAAAAAATCAAAAAAATGCAAAAAAAATGCAAAAAAAAGCAAAAAAAATGCAAAAAAATGCAAAAAAAATGCAAAAAAATGCAAAAAATGCAAAAAAATGCAAAAAAAAATGCAAAAAAAATGCAAAAAAAATGCAAAAAAAATGCAAAAAAAATGCAAAAAAATGCAAAAAAAATGCAAAAAAAATGCAAAAAAATGCAAAAAAATGCAAAAAAATGCAAAAAAAAAAGCAAAAAAAAATGCAAAAAAAATGCTAAAAAAAATGCAAAAAAAATGCAAAAACAATGCAAAAAAAATGCAAAAAAATGCAAAAAAAATGCAAAAAAAAATGCAAAAAAAATGCAAAAAAAAATGCAAAAAAATGCAAAAAAAAATGCAAAAACAATGCAAAAAAAATGCAAAAAAAAAATGCAAAAAAAAATGCAAAAAAAAAATGCAAAAAAAAATGCAAAAAAATGCAAAAAAAAATGCAAAAAAAAATG